>CABEEJ010000345.1:190295-257228 GCA_901482245.1 Timema douglasi
GGTGGGGGGGGGGGGGGGGGGGTAAATAGAATAGGAGGTCATATAGTTTTTAGAGTATGAAACAGATTAAAATAAAGTTTGCTCACTATTTTTGATTTTGGAATAGTAAGTAGGAATTAATATAATATATGTAAGATAAGTAGTGGATGTTGGATATCTAAATGTTTGTTTGTATGTTAAGAGTACCAAGATTGTTTTATCCCCGTGTCTTACTAACCGTTTGGGTATACGTTTATATACTAATTACACTTGTGTGCTAGGGGTGAAAAAGGTTGAATTTTGAGGAAGGGTACCCGCATTTGCGGGGATGGAGAATAGAAACCCATTTCGTAAAAACCACCCTCAGTACACCCGACCGGGATTCGAACTGTGATATCTCTGTAATCGGTAGGCTGGTCTACTGCAGGAGTGGTGTCTTAGACCACAGTGCTTGACAACTGGTCAATATTATGGATATTTCTGTCAATCACGTAAGAAAATTACATAGTCATTAAACGTATTTTGAAACTTCTAAACTCGTAAATATAATAAGTTTCCAATTAATAGTTGAGTGTGATCAAAATAAACTTGATCGGACATAATCGCTGATGTTATAAGAACTTTAAATATTGTGAAAATGCACATTTTATTTGTCCCACTTTTTTTTTAAACGAAAGGGTGGGTATATAAGTATTTGAGAAAGAGTTTGATTATAAGTAATAAATGTAAGATGTATAGACAAAAATTAAGCACAAGTAGAGTTTAGAAACGTTGGGTGGTCGCGGGAGCGTTTGTAAGTGAATCGGGGACCAAAAAGGTTTGCCGACCCCTGCCTGAACCATTCGGCCACCTAAGCGGGCTACCAAGTAATACTCAATCTTGAAGTTACATCTTAATTTTGGAGTAACTAGAAATTTATTTTAAATTATTGTGTGGGAATTTTGCAGCATTAATAATATAAAAAATAATAATAATGTAGGGTGGCGTTCAAGGTTCAATATTGTGTATGTTTATTTTAAAAGCTATAATATCTAGTTGGAGTTCTCAAAAAAGGGGTTGTTGGATTATTAAGGAATGGCAGGGCCTTTGAGAGGAATTTGATCAGGGTACACAAAGTTTGTTATGCCTCCATCCATTTTACATTAATCTTGCCTAAAAAAATTAATTAACTTATCTTATCCGAAAAAAAGACCAAAAAAGATAAATAATGTTTGCTTTAATATCTAAAAAAAAAGGAAGAACAATAAGACAATTATTATACCTACATTAATAATTTAGTAATATTACTAGTGGTGTAAATGTTACTGCTAGTCTTCAATATTATGCAAACTTTTCTGAGATCTTAGGAAATTCCGAGGCCCCTTTTATTCCATCGGACCCAGGTAAGATGTCCCCCCTGTACCCCCGTTTCATGAAGTTGAGTACCGTGAGTGAATGTTGAAATAGTAAGTAGGACATTTTAGAGCATTAACTGATGCATAATATAGTAAATATTAGATCACAAATCATTGTATGTGTGCTTGTCAAGTAGTTCATATTGGAATAGGTAATGGATGAGATTGAGCGAGTAACAAGTGATAGATCAGAGATGTTAGAGTAACAAGTAGTGAGAGTTATTAGGAAATAATGTGAATTGGAGTACCTAGCATTAAATGTTGCATTACCAAATGGTGTATATTGGATTACCTTGCTGAGAACAATAACGGATCGAGCAGTGAGTTTTTTTTAGCCCCTCGTCTTACTAATCGTTCGGGCTCTACGCCTATGTACTATACTAATTACACTAATTATAAAGGTTTAATTGCGAGGAAGTGCATCCGAATTTGCGTGGAAGGAGAGTGGAAAACAATTTAGGGAAAACCACCCTCAATGCACCCCACTGGGATCGAGCGCTGATCTCCCCGTCTTCGGAAGTTTAGTCACACACGAGAGTAGCGCGTCAGACCACGCGGCCACCAAAGCGGGATTCAGATTAGTTGATGTCTTAGTAGTTAGTAGTGTAGCCTATATTGGTGTGGTAAATATTGTGTATTGGAGTATTTATCTGTATGTATGGAGTGTGTGCATATTTGGGTGTTAAGTAGTAAGTATTTTATATTGTAATAGTAAGTAGTATATATTGTCGTGATAAATAGTGTATGATCAAATAGTAAGCAGTGTATATTGTAGTAGTAAGTAGAGTAAAGTATTTGAAGTTAGAATATCATGTAAACAATATAAATATTAATACACATTAAAAACATCCTTGTTTAAAAGAGTTTCAAATGGAATTCTCGAATTACGTATATATATTTTATAAATTTTTTAGAGCTATGCTCTGTCTATGTTACTCAGTGGTGGCTCGTGACTTTCTGAGATAGGGGGCATTAAAGAGTAGTTAGAAGGGGAGAGCTAAGATGTATGTATACATGGATTTATCGTTTGGAGGTTATAAGCTAAGTAATTAACTATCTTAAAATAAACATGAGTGGTGGTCATATTGTCTAATACGTTACACACACGTTAGATGTGGCTATAATTGACGAAGAACTAGGAGGGCGCTGGGTTTGATTTCAAAATTTGGTTTATCATCGTTGATTTTCATACAGTTTCTCCACTCTTATGCAAGTACATCTCCTCTGAAATTATCTCACCCATGCCTTATATTTATCCGCAGGAGACCGTGTGTTAAACGAACACACAAAACAATTTAAACCAACATCGTTATAAGAGATTGACCCAAACATATTATATACCAGTGCCAAGTATTTTAATATTTATCGGCACCAAAAATTCCTGATTTCCCCTAGGATCACGGGCATAGAAAGAAGGGCTTAGGAGGTCTGGACCCCTCTTAAATTTGATGGTACATATGTAAGTATCCAAACTTTTATTATCTAGAGATATAGTAACGATTTCAAACAGACCCCCTCTATAGAAATTAGCTTTCTATACCTTTGCTAGGAATCGAACCAGTCTCTTAGTAATTTATATATAATGAGTTGCATAGAACAAATTATACAATTAATTATATCTATTTAACTCATTAATGTGGCGTCATAGATTAAATTAAATTAAGTGTATTGCGAAAATTCAAGAGTGAAATGTTTTATTTGGTATTATCTTTTATTTCTTTGGTGCTGCAACGTAATTGCAGTTTCAATAGTAAGCTATTAAAATATTTGTATACTAGAACCTCAAACAATATATATTTTTTCCGGGCACGCGTCATACTACCCATTCGGGTTGTACGCTTATGTATTAAATAGGGGAGAATGTACGCTTATGTACTAAATAGGGGAGAATGGGCTAATGCTGGTAACCTAAGCGATATTTGCTATAAATTTTAGACCTTTCATCGGAATTTGAATAATTAGGTTTATTGTAAATGATACGTAGGAATATTTACTTTTTCATACTATTGGTTAAAAATATTATAAATATAGAAATTTAAATAATTTACACCGAAAAGTGAACTCATTGCTTCAACCGGTATCCCCACCCTGCGTGTAGGGGCGGTTAGTGTTCTTTCCCATATACTAATTATAATACAGAAAAACAAAACTAGTTGAAAACACACATATATATATATATATATATATATATGTATATATATATATGTATGTATATATGCAAATATTGAAATATTTCTCTCCAATCTTGTATAAGCGCGTTATTAAGAGATACTATTTAATAAAATAGATCATAAAATAGATTTTTACTCACAGAAAACACATTAAATGACATATTAATTACGGTCACAATCATCACACATATAGCCATCAGGAGAGTCCCATCCAGACCAGTCAGTGTGAGCCCAAGAACCACATACAGTGCACCAGTATCACATCTCACCATTCCTACCAAACTCTTCACAAATAAAACATTTGTCCTCACCTGTCTCTAGGTCATCTAACTCGTCGTCATTACACATTTCTCGTTCACTTAAGCTTTCTTCTTCTGATGAACTCGAATCGAAACATTTGTTCGAATTCTTTTTGCATATGTTTTTTTTTTAGCATTTGTGTGATTTTTTCTTCTTGTTTTTATTGTTTTCAGTTTCTTTTACCCTTTATTATTTCGGTGGCTTCTTGTTTCTCTTAGCCTCGAGTATAGTGTAGCTGTCAGAATTTCGGAATGTTGCTTTGTTCGTTTTCCTCTTTTTCTGGTCTCATGACTTGTTGAAGGAATCAGTGTGATTTCTCTGCATATATCATTACATATTTTAGTTCAGGGAGTTTAGATTCAGAAGATTCTGGTTCAATGAATACAAAATGGCCTATTGTTGACGATTTACCTAAATTACAGGCTTGTTGAATTGGAGGTCTGTTTAACGTAGTTCCAACAATAAAATACTCTTCTGTGAAGACGTTAGGATTAAGGGGGTAAATTCCCGCTGTCTGAAAACCGGAGGTCCCTTCGGCAATTGTGGCAGCCTGAGAATAAGCCCTGTTGAATAATCCAGCTACATCATAGGGAGCTATTATTTTCTTTATTCTTACTTTAAATTTACAAATCACATTCTCGGCGGTAAGCAGCTTTCACTGTTCCATAGAGAGCTACGTCCAACGGTTGTAATCTGAGAGAACAATCTGAAGGCAAAGAGAGCATCACAATATTATTTTCTTTGCAATATTCATGTGACTCCAGGGTGCGGTGGGTGCTGTGGTTGTCCTGTATTAAAAAAAACATTGGGTTGTTTTGGCTTGACCTCCCAGGCTTGACAAAATAATTCAACCACGCCTTAAACAGTTAATCCAGCCCGTTTTTGAACAGGAATAAATATGAACATTGGTGGTAGGAATTTAACCGCGGCACTAATCACTGTAATATTTTTTCCACGCTCTCAGCTGTCACAGAGTCAACTCTTTTTTGCCTTTTTTTTTAGCTAAAATTAATCCAGAGTCTTGGTTAGTCGTAATTCCAGTTTCATCCATATTCCAAATATGGGTGGGTTCAAAGTGAGGCTTCTCTATTACTTCTTCCAAATTAGTGTAAAATATGTCGGTTTCAGTCCGATTGAAGCCATTATTCTGTGAATACTCGTTGCTTCTGACTTACGAATATAAACTGTGGGATTTATATATATATACACATACATAAGAGCGAAAAGCCATTCTTTTCCTGCCATGTGAGACTCTTTATTGAATGGGTGTGTTATTCCATTTTCTTTCCGCAAACTCCTAAACAATACATCGTAGCTGCACAGTACACTAGCCCCATGGCTTCTTTGGTGCTGCGTGACAGCTCACAGCTGACACAAAAGCTTTTGAAAGTTACCAGACTAAATTATGTATCCCTACGCCGAACCATATGATCTGCAAAAACATGTGTTTAGCAGCTGTCACTTCTGACGGTCAAAATTTAGGTATTTACCTAAATGTTAACTGTCAGAAGTCAGCTGTGAGCTGTCAGTCAGCACCAAAGAAGCCATGAAGCTACTCTAGTTAGACCATAAAAGAGTGTTGCCAACAATATAGCATGAATAGCTAAGGCCTCTTATTGTTCGTCAGTGAATACAGAGATATGTCCTAGTTTGACAGTTTTAGATTGACCTTTCGAAAGCCAGTTTTTCAACGTACTGAATGGAATCTCATTGGTTTTAGCTGCATTACGGATAGAATGTCCATCTTTCATGACTGACTGATTTCTCAAGTGCTTCCGCTGACGAGTTTCCCCCTTGAGTCTTTATTTTCCCATTTCTAGGCATCTGAAGCAACGTATGCGAGTAATATGACAATACACTTTAACAATAAGCTACAAAAACTCAGAGTTTCAAATAGACTATATTTTATTTTTCACCGAGAAAAAATAAAAATATCACGATTGGGTTGCACCGGTCACCTGACCACCACTACCCCAAATTCACCTTCCATAGTTTATGTTATCCACATGCTATACAATTAATTTAATCGAAACAAAAACAAAGTAGCTTAAAAATATAATACATTAAAGCTTTGGAATTAAAATATAAATGAGCTAACTTGATTAGAATTAGTCACGAACCGCATAGATTGTGAAGATAAATTTAAATCAGAAAATAGTAGGCCTACAGCACACTTTCCACAGTGAGGTCACAACGAACACTGATAAAGATGGCGGACCTGGCTACATAATTATGTTCACAATTACGCTGGGAGAGAGCAGCACGGTACAGAATTCAATTCTTGACCGCCAATTTTGAAATATGGGTGTGACCGGTATTTCTCACTGGCCGGCATTGCCCCACTCTCCCCTACACTAATCGGTTAAGGATGAGGAAGGTTAAATTTAGTGGACGTGTGACCGCATTTGCGTGGAGAGAGAGATTGGGAAACCATTTAGGAAAATCCTCATCAGTACACCCGATTGGGATCGAATCACNCCATCATCGGTAGTCTAGTTAATTGCGAGAGTAACACCTTATTACATGTGTTCACCGAAGCGGGTTTCAAACTGTAATTCTTGAGAGTAATTACATGCAATATTTAATATTTTTAACTCTGGTATGAATACACAACTAATGACTGACTGTGACTAAACAATGGCCAAATGTAGCTTCGTTCACGTGTTTAAAACAAAGGAATTCTAAGATAAAAGCTAGAAATGGAAGGCAAAGTATTTTACTGATGTTTTAAAGCCTTTTCATACATTTAAATCCTATGGTAGGAGATAAGGGTTGAAAGGGTTGGTTCAGGCCTGAAGGGTGAGGGATAAGGTTACTTACTCTATTCATATTGGGCACGGCAAGACCTCGCTAAGAGTTTCGATTATTTAGATTTATTTGATTGTTACAGAAAAGGCTTAAAACGTAAAACTTTTGTACAGCTAATATAGGTACATAGTTTTGTAGAAGGTCACAAACTTTCGAGGCCTACGAACGAGCCACCACTGATAACACTGACTTTGTTAACCTAAAATGGTGCACTTATGTTTAGAATTTATCTTAATGGAAACAAAGACTTGAGAGAGTAAAATAAAATTGTGATAATTAAACCACGTTATTCTTGTTAGTGAGTTATCAGAAACTAATTGAAAACAGGTTTGTAATATGGTCTATCAGTGAACCATAATGACGGTCTACGACGATGGCATGGAGTATTACAATCAGATAGTACAGTCTCCTAGCAAGTTGAACACAAGCGAAGGATCGGAGATCCAGAGAACTACAGCGAATAACTGGTGGGCACTTTTAGCTCTGGCATTGGTGGTGGGCACAGCTGCGGGCAACATCCTAGTGTGTTTGGCCATCACTTGGGAGCGACGTCTTCAGAACGTCACCAACTATTTCCTCATGTCTCTGGCTATCACTGACCTCATGGTGGCTGTCTTAGTCATGCCTCTAGGCATCCTCACGTTGGTCAAGGGTGAGTGCTTCTAGTTGAATTTACATGGAGACATTGTACACGCATACTTTGAACTTGATACATACATACTGTGCAGTGATTTGTTTGTACCGACTGACCCAAATTCTAAGAAAAAAATATTTCCCATAGATTAAAAGACAAATCATTTTATAATATATATTTGTATTGAAGTATATTATGAGTAGTTGGAGAACAATAATGTATTGTAACTCTAAGAACATTCCTCCAATTTCCGTAAAAGCATCCTCTAAATCGCTTCTAGAAACACCCAATGTAGGGCCCTCATTCCGTTCCTCCTTTTCATACCCAGCTTCATCATATACCGATATAATTTCAGCAACAATTTCACACACCTACACTCCGTTAACTCTGAAAGGTACCGGATTAGAATCATTATTTTGGAAAACCAAACATTGAATTGATTTTTTTTATTGGATACATATCTAGCTTATCACTAATGGTTATTATATATTGTCCTTAACTAAACTAATTTCTATTTAACCAAACCAACCGGGCCAAAGCATGATATTAAACAGTAATGAAAATTGGCCACTATATGATAAATTATTAAATTACAAGAACGTTTAAACAAATATTTTAACTCTAAGAAAAAATTACACATTTATAGGTGTAGCCAATGTAAAGTGGATCTAAAGGTAGCGCCACTTGGAGGAATTTGATCATGTCACCCAGTCAGTACATACCAGCTATATCTTATTACGAAGACAACCAAACATATATATATATATATTTTTTTTTTAAATAAGTAGAGTAATGACTTTAATTATTGGACATTGGTGTGAATTTTAAAGATTTATTAACTTTTTAAAGTTCAAAAATGTGACCAACCTAGATTTTATTCCACATGGCCTTGTGTATGCAACCCGCTGGATTGTGTACAGAGTGACAGCACAAGATCAGCCAATCAGATGTATTTCTCCATCTAACGATACTTCATATTCTCTTGACATTAGGCATAGCCTCAAAATAATTCAATTAGAATTTATTTCATCAATCATTCCGGAATGTTGGCCAATGAAATAACATATTTTGTATGCATATGTACTAAATATATCTTGTATACATACTTGTGGGGAAGCAAATAAGAATTAAGTTTTTTATTAACAAAATGTTATGTTTACATAGCATATGTAACTAATACCTATCTACGTTGACACTACGTGCATAAATAACGAAAACCAAAAGTGAAATAAAGAAGATGTTGATAAACACGTAAGTTGGTCAGTTTGACATCTGCAGTGACTTTCTACAAAATGCGAAGTTAAAGGCCGCATTACACGCAACGACTTCCCCATGGGCTTCTTTATGGGATGTTGGTGCGTGTAATACAGCAAAACGATGTGAGGAAGATCATATCTAATAATAATAATAATAATAATATTTAGCACCGCATCTTACTACCCGTTCTGGTTATACGCTTTAAGTACTAATTACTCTAATGGATTAGGAATTGGGAAGGTTAAATTAGAGGAAGTGAACCCGCATTTGCGTGGAGGGAGAGTGGAAAACCATTTAGGAACCCCCCACCCCCAGTTCACCCGACCGAGATTCGAACCTCGATCTCCCCGTCCTCAGCAGTCGAGCTCAACACGACAAGCGCGTTAGCCAACTACGCCACCGAGGCGGGTAAAAACATATCGACTTCCCCATGAATATTTGAAAGAGTGGATAGTTTTAATATATTTGTGGAATTTGATGCGTTTAATATCAGCTTGGGTTTCTCCACGTCAATTCATTCTACCACGCATGCACCAGACTCCAGTCTCACTTGTTTTCCTGCAGGCTCTTATCAGTTTTAAGTTGTCTATAGCTGCACCCATTGTACTCCTGTTACTAAGGGCTACTTCCGGCGTGAATTCAGGGGGGCTCAAAGGATAAATTGACCCCCTTTGGTAGTTATAAATTAATACAAAAGTAAAATAAAAGTTCAAGATTTAGAAATAAAAAACAACTTAGATAAATTACACAATGTTGTAAGACCTTGCCTTTTTTATACACGCAGGATGTTCATTCATTACACCTGTCTCATGACACAAGATTTGACCTCATTGAAGAGGGAGAGTATGGTATTTTCAGAAAGGCTTACATCTGTACATGGAAAAATACCCTAAACATGTCTCAAACCAGTCGGTAGTAGTTGGAAACAGTAGTCTATAATGTACCTGACCGACTCTTTCGAGTGGTGGTGGACTTGGATCATGCTGCGTGTGTCCATTTTATGGGTACCAATCATCAATAAACAATGGCTGACGTATAGTGGCAAGATGCCGGAGCTTATTGCAAAGCATGTGTACTCTTTGGATCAAAGGAAGGCGGTAGGAATAGAATATTTCTCAGAGATACAAATAAGGAATAGAAATGCTTCATGCACACGATTCCAATGAGTATCATAAAACTTTTATCATAAAATGTTCTGAATTTAAAAATACATTTGAAAACACGACGCAATCAAGTGAAGTCAGATTAAACTATGAGGTTAAAAATAGAATTGAAGAAAAGCAAACATGTTTAGTACCAATAATAAAGACAATTATACAATGTGGTAGACAAATCTGTCCTTTAAGAGATAGTGACGGCGGTTAGCTTACAAAAAACGACGACACAGAAAATGAGGGAAATTTCATTGATCTTTTGAGATTTCGTATTGATGCTGGCGAAACCGATTTAAATAATCGCCTGAAAACAGCACCTAAATATGCAACATTTATTGGTAAAACTACTCAAAATGAGTTTATTTAAAAAAAAAAACTATAGCACCGCGTCTTACTACCTAATCGGGTTATACGCTTAAGTACTAGTTACACTAATGGATTAGGAATTGGAGAGGTTGAATTTAGAGGAAGTGAGCTCACATTTGTGTGGATGGAGAGTGGAAAACCCTTTAGGAAAAACCTCCCTCAGCTTACCCGTCTAAGATTCGAACCTTGATCTCCCCGTCCTAAGCAATCTAGCTCAACACAAAACTAGCGCGTTGGATAACTATGCCACCGATGCGGGTAAAATGATTTAATTGAAACTTGTGAAGAAATTATCTTTAGTAAAATAGTTAACTCCATTAAAGCAGGGCATTTTTTCAGTAATAGCAGATGAAACAACAGATGTTGGAAAATTTTAACAAATGAGTCTTCGTATTAGATTTCTGGACATACTTTCATTGAAAGTCCGAGAGGAGATTTTAAGATTTGCGGAAGCTAGAGATCTTAGTGGCAAGGCTTTTAAAAACCCACTTCTTGAAAAATTAAATAATCTGAGACTTAAAATTGAGAACATGCGTGGTCAAGGGTACGATGGATGATCTAACATGTCTGGTAAAAGTCAAAGGTGTGCAAGCTCATATGAGGGAAAAACAACCTTTTGCTCTCTCTATGTATTGTGCTTCTTTCAAAAGAAATTTGTCAATTTCTAAATAGTGTTCTTTATCAAGTGTAAGGAATGCTATTGCCATGGTAAGTGATGTAACAAAGGAAGTAAGAGTAAACTAACAGGTTTTGAAAGCCAAAATACATTAAAATTATTCTGGAGGAACAAGATGCAAAATTAAAAATCTTTGTGAGATGCGCTGGGTAGGACCATACAAAGCATTTTTATACGTTTTACGTACTATTTTTGATGCATTTTTATGCTTTCTACAAGTATTTGATGTGGAAGCACCATCATAAAAGTCAGCACTTCGACTCACCTCAGCTCCAAAATTTTATTTTCATTGCATATTGTTTCATTTATCTTCAGCCTAACAGTCGCATTATCTCGTTAGCTTCATAACTCTTTGCTAGACCTCAAACAGTTCTATAGTATAGTAGAAAATGTTTTGTACATCTGGAATAGTATTGGAATAATCCTTTGAGATACACAGTTTTCTAAACTGAATCAGTGAATTTGGCGGAAAATTATGAAGTTGACATCACAAGAACCATCCAGAGGCAGATTCATAGGCTAAATATAGTTGCAACAATTCCAAAGGAATATAATATACTCATTGTGTTTCTACCATTTATAGACCATCCAGAGACAGATTAATAGGTTAAATGTTGCTGCATTAAGCCCAAAGCTATATTATAGACTCAATGTTTTTCTACCATTTATAGACTATCTTATTTCGGAATTATCAACGTGATTTTAATCAACTGACCCCATTGAAGTTATCACATTACATGGGTTAGTTTCAGCATATGCCAACCAAGACAATGAACTTTTATTACAAGCAGTTAAAATATAATTATGCTAACGACTTTCCTGGGACTCTCTCAGAACTTCGCGGAGAGATTGACTTGTGGTTACAACGCTGGAAAAATAAATTTAAGGCAGAGTGTTCTTCTAATGTAGTTGAAAACTTGGTATATGCTTCAGATGGATTTTACCCAAACATTGAAGCTCTTCTTCACATTTTGTTTGTCCTCCCCATAACTACTTCTATTAGTGAGAGATAATTTCTACACTAAGGAGATTAAGGACATACCTAAGATCATACGAATGATGAAAGATTAAATGGTTTAGCAATATTAAATGTGCATCTAAGTGAAGAAGTTCTTACCGGTGACCTGGCGGTCTAGGGGTAAGGTGTCAGACTTCTATGCTGGCGGCCGGGGTTCGATCCTCGGTCCCGGCAAAGATTTATTTGATTACCAAACCCTTCCTTCACCTCTGACAAGACATCTTGTGAATGTGAGGAATGCCAGGCCTCCACCATGGTTCGGATTCCACGTTAAACTGTAGGTCCTTCATTTCATCTCACAATCACCCTACCATTACACATTAGCGTAAGTGCGTATAACCCGAACGGGTAGTAATACGCGGTGCTAATGATAATAAGTTCTTACCGAAGAAGTTTTGGAGAAATTCGCTCACAAAAATAACATGAAAAGGAAATGTTTACAATTATAACTTAATAAGTAAGTTTGACCGATTATGTTTTGTATTGGTTAGATGGTTATTTATTTGAATTATTATTATTGCTAAACAATAACTCCTGACTATTAACTTATAATATATAATTTTTGTGGTTTTCTAGAGTCATTCATTGGATTGACCTCGAGAAACATCTCACACTAGGTATTGCTTCTCTGAGAGGGTCTGTCACAGCCGGCCTTGCTCAGCCTCTTTATTCAGTAACTAGGGCTGGCACAGTCCCCATGTGACGTTTGGAGGGGGGAGTAAATAATCTTAATTTGAATACTTTGTAACGAATTCAATAATTCACTGCGTGTAGGGATGGGGCTACACTTCATATTCATATTTTTTATGTTAAAAAAATGTTGGTGGGGCCTGATGCCTGCGGACCCTAAGGACGCCCCTGAATAGTCGGTGGGTATGGGCGCTTATAAAAGGGCTTTAACCCCTTAAGCCCTCCTTATCATTCTGCAATATTTACCAGTTTTTATTTATTTTTTAATAAAAAATTTAAATTGTGTATTCAGGATTTCGCTGCAATTTGCTACTAACAACTTTGATTCATCAATACCCCGAGTTAACAGAGATAAAAATTATAAAATGTAGATTTACTATAATCCCTTCATTCCCTCAACAGCTTTCTTTTCATTTTGTTCTACCCAATAAACTTGTGAAATATATGTTTCTTTTCAATGGGTTCAGCTATAACTATATTTTATTTTTTGTTAATTTTTCAGGAAATTTTGTGCTAATACCGGCTCATGAAACTCATTGCTCAGAATCATAATAAGACGCTCTAAAATTCCCTTTCACGAAGCTAAATTCCTGAAATTTATCTCGAGGAGTGAGTGGGGGGTGCCGCAACACGTATAGAAGGGACCTTAATCCGCCCCCCATTTGGAAAACTCACACACGTGCCCTTGTTGATTTTTTTAGCACCGCATCTTACTACGCATTCGGTTCATACGCTTAAGTTCTAATTACGCTAATGGGTTAGGATTTAGGAAATTTGAATTTAGAGGAAGTGAGCCTGCATTTGCGTGGAGGGAGAGTGGATAGCCATTTAGGAAAAAACCACCCCCAGTTCACCCGGCCAAGATTCTAACCTCCATCTCCTCGTCCTCGGCAGTCTAGCTTAACACGAAACTAGCGCCCGGGTGGCACCCCTGTTAAAGTATATGCTACATAATAATTATATATAATAAGTATTTGATACAAAATTATGTATTACTTAGGAAGTATGCTATAAATAACAATTATAGGCTTATATTAATTGTATGAAATAGATTAATTATGTATTAAATAGTAAGTATATGACAGGCATATATACCTTATTAACTTTAGTATTTCCTCATAAGTGATCTAAAATGTTTTAAACATTAATTTAATTTTTACATCGTTGATAAGTTTGTTAGTTATAACTATACACCTCCTATTAAAATGATCTGGATCCGCCCCTGGGCTACCTGTAAGATCGTGCCTGTTCATTTTTCTGAAACATGATTGATTTGAGTTACTACACTAAGGAGTTCTTGACTGAAGTCATTGGCCTTTATAGAACTATGCCGTGTTTTCTTCCTCACTACCAGATATATTGTCGCTATCTAGACACGCAGTAAGATTCCACCCACCAATAGATCTACTCTTGTAGAAAATGATGGGGAAGTTGCTACGTGTAATAGATTACGACCTCCAGCAAGCACATTTCAATGCCAAAACATTATTCAAATACAAGTTTAAAAAATACCTTGCCTCTATTGAATTAATAATTTAAATTATTAATGTACGAAAACAAGTTAGTAATACAGTTTAATAAATCATTTATTGGCTATTAAAGCTTAAAAATAAGACATAATGTCATAATTTTCCCCCCTTCAAACGTTATTCTCTTTAATCTATGTGTGGTTTAATTATGGCACCACTGTAATTTATTAAGCTACAGAAAATTTATATTTTTACTAGCTCAGTCAGTCAAGGTGACGAGTACTTTAAACTCTCAGGACGACTGGGTGACTTCAAGGATACTGTTTTTCTAAAGGATTATCATAGAGTGAATCCTAATATACCAAAACTAAACTTTTTACTTAGAGAATAGTCAAAATAGATAAAATGTAACAGATTGAAGTTATTAAAATTTATTTACCAAATAGAATAAAATACATCAATCCTATTATTTTAATTTTGCAGTAAATTATTGGTAAAAACCCTACCTGAGTGGATCCACTTTAAAATTAGGCCTACAATTCTAATCATACAAATATTAAGTGTTTTTAATAAAATAATGTAATAGCAAAAATTTAAACAGATTTTAGGTTAAAATATTTCTCTTTTTAACAAAAATGTTTTTAATTAACAGGTCCAATAGAAGTTAGTTCGAATTTGGATATCTCTTCTAAAAGTCACTATCAAAAATAGTGAAATCTCGATGTTAAACTACCACAAATAATTCAGTTGAAAAAATGTATAAGGATCGACATTTTACCTTATACTCCAATGGCCAATGTAGTATAAGTTCTAACCCATCTATGTCTACTTTCAATTCAGTAGGTATTCTGGTTATTCTGTAGTCCTACCTTCAAATTATTATTACAACAGGGCCATAACTCTAGTCCTCCTTTAGAAATAACCTTGTGTGATTTTTACAGGATATTTCTTCATTTTATATCTTAATTTTTAGGTATTAAAATATATGTTTTTTCATTCCTGGCTAAACCAATAATCGAGCCATCTCTTTTCTTCTTCTTCTTTTTTTCTTTGTTTACATCCCAAAATATTATAAGAATAAAGATAGCAAATAATTTTAACTAAGTCAAAAAATATGAAAGTGTTTTTATCAGCACACAATAACATTTGTAAATAAAGATAGGGGCATAGAATAAATAAAAGAAGAATTAAAAGAAACGGGGAGTTATGGAAAGATCCAGAATATATTATAATAAACAGAAAGGAAAATTATTTGTAAGTGAGAATTTGTTTATGCAGTGCTATATTTGAAATCATCGTGAGTTATCCAAGGTTCAAGATTTTTCTTGGCTGCAATAATATAAGCATTATTATTATTATTATTATTATTATTATTATTATTATTATTATTATTATTATTATTATTATTATTTATGTCCCTCTTTGGCTTGGATAACTTGTTGAGATCATGTTGGCATAGACTTTATTAGATTTTTCCTGTTTATCAAGATTTGGTCATTGCGAAACCTTATCTTAATTACTGTTTCTATAAATAATAATAATAATAATAATATTTAGCACCACGTCTTACTACCCGTTCGGGTTATACGCTTTAAGTACTAATTACTCTAATGGAATTAGGAATTGGGAAGGTTGAATTAGAGGAAGTGAACCCGCATTTGCGTGGAGGCAGAGCGGAAAACCATTTAGGAAAGACCACCCCTAGATCACCCGACCGAGATTCGAACCTCGATCTCCCCGTCCTCGGCAGCCGAGCTCAACATGACAAGCGCGTTAGCCAACTACGCCACCGAGGCGGGTTACTGTTTCTATCATTTATGTTTTGGTTGTGCAGTCCGTCCTATACGGAGTATGGACTTAATGGCTCATACATTTTCAAGCGGATCTAAGTCTAGTGAATTCCGTGAATTCCCTGGCCAACCCAGTCACGTGATATTTTTATATCTTTATAAAATATTTAATCATATCCTTTGATTTATGTCATAGGGTGGAATCTTGCCCTTCGGATATTCTTTTTTCAGTTCTTTTGGAAATGTTTCTTCCAGTAACTCCTTGTACTTGTTACTATTTATAATTCTTTCAATTAGAACAAGAGATCCGGTGCTCACACAGGAAAAACAGCCCCAAAACATCTTATGTTGGGGATGTTTGACTCTTTGATCAATATTGGGCTACCGTAAGTTTTTCTTTTTCACTTTTTCTGAAATATCGTGATCACTGTCCCTGCACTAAAAAGTGTGTCTCATAAGAGAACAACCCCTTTCTCAAATCTTCAGCTCTCTAGCTGGCGTATTTTTTGACCCACAGAAACCTTTTGTTCATCATAGGAGTAGTCAGCACTTAGCAGTGGCTTTTTCTGAGGTAAAATGGCCTTTCTTCCATGTTATTTTAGCCTTTTCCATACCGTTGAGTCATGTATTGTGACTCCAGCTTCTGTAAAGTCTTGTTGGAAATCAATTTTTTTTTTCTGTGATCACTTTTGTTGTTTCTGGTTTTAAAAAAAGGCCTCATCTAATGCGTAGTCTTCCTCTTTTGTTCACATTTTCCTAATCGCTTCACTTCAACTGACTCAGTTTCTCTTTTTTGCTTTAAAATTTTGTTTACAGCCCCCAGACACGACACTTATTTGCTATCTTCTTTTGTGTCAAAGAGGTGAGCAAACATAATTTTAATATATTCTCTCGTTTTATTGGCGTAATATCTATCTCGCAAAAGCTGTAACAGCAACACCGAACACTGCATATTATGTTAATATTTATCTTGTACTCAGTAAAATACCATTTATAGTCCGATTTGAGTTTATGGCATATTACACAAAATAACCGTCACAATTGACATAATTGTGTTGCCAGTTGAAGAAGATATTTTTTTAAATGTAGCAATGTTCACATTAATTCTCCCTAGGTACTGTAGTTTAATTATTTTTTAAATATTTGTTCCTATAATAATTATAGAATTTTATCCTATCTATAAAGAAAATATAAATATTATATTTCTGCCTTTATGTATTTAAACACGTCAAGGTAATGTTTATTCTTCCTCGCACACGTAGAAGTCGAAATCATCAAATTAAACTATAAAGAAAATAATGCTTCTGAAGTGACAATGAAACTAAGCTCGAAGAGTTAATGTAAAATAAAAGATGTACCCTCTACGTATACATCCAAATAAAATGTTTCTTGAATGCAATTGTAAACAGTGTTCTGTGGTAGTTTATGAAAAAAAATGTCTTCCTCTTGCTCTTGTTTGATATCTCCTCAATGGGCAGAGTACAAGCGCAGTGGTCAGTCTTCCGTAACATTTGCCAACAGTTACGTCATCGCGGTAGCCCAGGTGCCATGGTAACACGCCACGAGGTGGGGAGAAACGAGGGAAGGAAATCGTTCCACTCGATTGAGTCGCTTCTCAAGAGACAACAAGTTGCTCACAAGACTTAAGTGACATAACACGCTTTGTTGGGATTTTGACAAGCATAGGGCCTTTATTGAATTGTTGGAGTGACAAATTGACTTTGTTATTATAAATGATTGGATACACGATTCATAGAGAGTGTTGATATTTTAACATTCACTAGTGGTGACCTGGCGGTCTAGGGGTAAGGTGTCAGACTTCTATGCTGGTGGCCGGTGTTCGATCCTCGGTCCCGGCACAGATTTATATGATTACCAAACCCTTCCTTCGCCTCTGACAAGACATCTTGTGAATGTGGGGAATGCCAGGCCACCACCGTGGTTCGGATTCCACGTTAAACTGTAGGTCCCCTATTTCATCTCACAATCACCCTACCATTACACATTAGCGTAAGTGCGTATAACCCGAACGGGTAGTAAGACGCGGTGCTAATAATAATAATAATAATAACATTTACTAGTATCATAACCAGCAGTTAATATCGAATAGAAACATACTTGTTAACGGATTAATGAAACTAGTTAGTATGTTCATTATTTTCTATGGTTAAAATAATCCTATTGGTACAACACGTAACTAGAGTTACCATACCCGGATTCTGGAAATAGAAACCTTTATTATATTATGACGACAGGGTTGAGGATGGGCATGAGTTTTTAAACTGTTTTTACAAACAACATTTCTACTTTCTCGTATCAAGAGAAAGTAATATAATCGAAAACATTTAGATTTCGTGATTATGATGAATCTATACGTTTTATATTCTCCCGAACCCAAAAAAGTGGATTTTATATTTATGTCCGTCCCTGGCCACAAACCTGAAACGGTTTGACGGATTTGGTTTAAATTTGTTATATAGATATTATATAGCAATACCCAGTAGCGGATTTAGGTTTGAGGACGCCCTAGGCCCAAGACGATATGGCACCCTTTTTTTTTGTAACAGTATATATATATAAACATATATATACATATATGTGTGTGTGTGTATAAAATAATGAAAATAATACCAATAATAATAAATCTAATTCAGGTATAAATTAAACATTTATTTTTTTAACATAACAATTAAATATAGAATTAATAATAAATTGCTTGTAATTAAAATATAAATTATTTTTATCTGATTAATCATATAATAAATTTTTTTCTTGCTTTCGTCCGTGCGAAAATATCAATGACCTCCTCATACTTAATTTCTTGAACCAATAGTGCTTCAATGGTTAGTAATGCAAGTGCTTTTAGTCTGTCTTGTTTCATACTTGCACGCAAATAACTTTTCACTCTTTTCAGAGTGGAAAATGATCTTTCTCCAGAACAATTCGTTGGCGCCCCTCAAAATTTGCCGCCCTAGGCCCGGGCCTCACGGGCCTAAGCCTAAATCCGCTACTGGCAATACCCCAGTATTTAATTTTGACACAAGTCCTTAATTTAAGTTTCATTTACTGATGATGATTTTTTTTAATCCAATATATATTTACGTACTGGAGTAAATATTGGTGTGTTCACCTCTGATTTATTTTCTTTACCCTCAGGCTACATTATATTTTGAGTAGTATTCCTAGGTCTGGAGGGGATGCGTGAAAAGGTCAGTGTTTTTGAAGAACTTTTTAAATTTCTTTGGTAAAATAGATCAAATAATTATCCAGCAGAAACATAGTTTAATTTTCTATACATGGGTGACATCAACACTTCTTGAATATCTGTCAAGGTGTCCTAAAGTTTAATGGCAATTTTTTCTCCCCATTAAAAAAGTTTCTCATTTACTGCCGCTAAGTTCATGACAGATATTTAAGAAGTGTTGATATCACCACGTGTATAAAATTAAACCTTATGTTTCTACTGAAGAATTTGTTTTTTTAAATTTTGACAAAAAAAGTGTTTTGCTATAAAAACTACAAAAACACTGCCCTTTTATTGCGTCCCCTTCCACACCACCTTAAATAAAATAATGACATGTGGTTAACTCCAAATACAAAAAAACTTAAAACGGGAATCGTTTAGCATTTACATTCCCACTTGATAATGTAACACAGGCACTTTTTTTAATATCTATATATATTTCCAGCCTTACTCCTAAGAATGCGTGACCACTACTGCCGCGGATATCTCCAAAATCAGGTAAAATACAAGCTGAAGCTTGGAATAGGCCCGCCTAGTCAAAGAACTCTAAAGGTGTGCTTCCTTTATTTATTTTATTTTACTATTATATAAATTACTCAACTCTATATTTAGTGGGCTCGATTGTAATAACATCCGGCTACAACTAAACTAAACAATTTGTTATTATCCACATTTATTTCAATAGGGCCTGTATGTTAAATATTTTGCTTATAATGAACAATCAACTTCGATTTTAGTGAACCTAAAAACTAAAATGTATAAAGAAAAATTTCATTATAGCATTGTCACTCTTTGAAAACAAACATATATTGGCGTTTGAGCTTATGAATTGAAAAAGAGTTCCTCTGCAAGAGTTCTTATTTTGATAGCACATAGAGAAATGTGATGTAAAGTGGCTGAAATGCTGAGTTCATACAGCCAATGCACCTCACCTTACGGACTGAAGCTTCATAACGCTGTTGAAGCAAGCAAAGACAGACAGGTTACTTTGCTGTATACCTTTTGCCGACAGCGCATGAAGGAGTGTGGCAATGACCACTATTCAGAACGGCTTCCGGCACGCTGGCTTAGCTACTGGATGTGTGACTTTAGATCAGAAGATGAAATGTCACTACTTCATTTGAGTCGTCCATTTGGGAAAGTAGTGAAATCCACTTGAAATTCTTTTTGGTTAGAGCAAAAAACTTATATAATTTTTCTCACTTAAGCTATCAATAAGTTTTTTTTAAATAAAGAAAAATTCATTGTTTTATTTTACAAAATGTGTATAATATGGCATAAAAATTACAATTTCTACTAAATAAAATGAAATGCACTTGACTTGTTTTGCAACAGGACAAAGGATTAAGCTGATTTTGGAACTGGAGTGGTCACCATTTATATTTTCTGCACTGATGTAAAAACAGTTAAATCTTAAGAGTCATGTATTGGACATTTAGTTACATATTGAGAAAAAAAATACACCTTTTAAAATTTACTCTTTTATCTTTATGTCAAATTCAAATGAAAATAAAACACTAAACAGAGGAAAGCATGATTGGAAAAACCAGTTTCATATATTTTTGAAAAGTAAAACTTTGAACATTTTTGAATTTAACAGGAAATAAAAATGTTTATGCAACAACTTAATTGTCATCTTCAGGGTTAATTTCCAAATCATGCAGGATATCTTTCTCACCAATTCAATCATCAGGCTGTATTGAATCCAGGTGAAGAAAAACCTCGGAGTAAATGTTGAGTTTGTGAAAGTCTTGCCACTGTTTTCTATAGTGTAATTTACTTTAGCGAGCTTGATTGGGACACCTCTTGGAACTTCTGGAATCCTTGCATTTGAGAATGTTTTACACTTTTTGACCAGGGATTTTTGTTAACCACATTCAAACCCATAAAATGGTTCTCCTTGAACTAGCATAAGTTTCCTAATCTCCGACCTTGAAAAAAACAATCTTCTTTGATTTCCGGAATTGAAAGTGCCACTGACCCGGTTGCTTCAAAACTTCATCTCCATAAATTTTTGAGTCCTGAACAGGGCTACCTTATCTAAGATGTTCTACTGTACAATGTTCCGCAATCACTTTGATACACCCATCTGGGTTGCCAATAACACTGTTTGTTCTAAGCTGTCGTGCCAGGTTGCCAAACACTCTATCCGGCGGAATGAACGAGTGGCCCACGAAAGGAACGTACAAGATGATATTCTTTACACTGATAGGAGCTTACAGTAATAACCATCGTGACAACATTGCAATCATGGTTTTGTTCTTATTTTGGCCACCTCAACCACAGCCATCAGAGAAAGGTTTGATTGTGGTGACACCGTCCAGTTCACATTGTGAGAGCCTGTGATAAACAGCTGAGGATATTTGGTCGGATCCTTTAGCAAACTTGTTTTCAGTCCAAAGCTAGGCAAACCTGTTGACCTTGTTTTGGGGAGATGTTGCTACTCCTTCACAGACCGTAAAATTGTAAAGGTATAGTTGACATTTATAATAAGCGGCTTAATCCGGTATTTTAGGGAGTACAAGATTCTTCTGGCAGTCATAGCTTATTAGCAGTTTACCATCGTTCTTTTTTCGCAGTATTTCATAAAACCTTTCAGCACTAATTGTGTGGCCGTTGAACTCTCTGTTTAAATCTGCCTTTTTATCGTTGTCATTCTCGTTAGCTATTTGTTACTCAAGCCTTGTGCATGTTGAACATTTGTCAGTGTAGGGAGCATCAAATCCAATATTAAAGTTTTCAATGAAAGTATTTCGAAATAACTTATACTAGATCTGTAGATCTTCTGAGGTATTTGCTTCCATGTACATATTCCACATTTTATTTACATTAATTTCGCTTGCAAGTACTGCCGTTTCTGAATACGATTGCAGCTCTCTTGAAGAATTGTCAAAAATTCAGATCGACAAAATTAACATTTTCCTTATTATTTTGTCTTTGCTTGGGTAAAAAGAAAGTAGGCCTCACCTTCCATCTGTAGTTTCTACCTTCGGGAAGGCTACTCCGTTTTAAGGATGAAACTGATACATGTTGTATTATTATTAGCACCACGTCTTACTAGCCGTTCGGGTTATATGCAATACATGTTGTAAAATAAAGTTCTTTTTAGATTTGCATCCTTGTAGTAGTTAAAGTGGATTTTTCTGATGTTTGGCTTAGAAAGTAGGATAAACTTATATCCACTTTAACCTCTGTGATCGTATGGGGGCATCATTGGGGATCCTTTTGGGTGGTGTCTGGAAAAAATAATAGTGAATTACGTACTATATTCTTTATTTAAGAGCTCAAAGTAAAAGTACAATGATAACCATATGAATTTGTTCACATACTTGGCCATCTTTTCAATGTTCCTTTCCCATGTTTCTTGACGTTTTTTCTCCTTCCTCGACCTGTTAGGAGTTTCAACAATGCATTCTTCCTTGGATATACCATTAAGGTTTTGATCCATCATTTTTGAAGAAATTACCTACGATAAGGCTGAAAAGTAATACACAAATAAACTTCGACCTGTTGTTAAAATACCAGCTGTTCTCCAGTGTAGCCAAAATATTGCTTTCTTGTACCTACTTTCATAATTATTTTTAAGACCCATATAATTTCATTTGAAAGTAAAATAATTTTAATTGTAGATACATTACCGATAAAAAACGGTCCTTAATGGTACAACCAAGGATTTAACTGCTTTTGATATTTGAAGTATAAGGTTGACATTTTGATATAAGGATTTATTAACTGCTTTTCAAATTGTAGATGTGACTGATGGATATAAGCTCATTTGCAACAGTAAATACTGGGGATTTAACTTCTTTTGCTAACTGACCCACTTTTATCCCTTGATTTTATACTGTTCAAAACTGTCTTTACTCGGTTTTAAAAGGTTCAACTCGTAGCCAATGAGTTAAGGAATCTAGAGATAATAAGTAATATCGCATTATTTTTTTCTCCGGATATAGCTGCTTTTACAAATAGAAAACTCATTTCATCAATGATAATTATTTTGAAATTAAAGAGCTTATCTATATTGACTATGTAGTTTTTGTTTGTTTTTAGCACCACACCTTACTACCTGTTCGAGCTATACACTTAAATAGTAATAACGCTAATGTTTTAGGGATGAAGAAGACTAGGCTATAGAGGAAGTGTACCCATATTCGCCTGAAGGGGGAGTGAAAAACCACTAAGGAAAATTTAAACTAGGACACCCGACACAGATTCAAACCCTTATCTTCCCGTAATCAGCAGTAAAAAAATAATAATCCTAAACTAATGGAATGAAACCCTAACCGTAAGGTATAAAATGGTAATATTTACATATAGTGGCAACCTTAAATAACTAACAGAGTATGAAAATTTATAATTTCAAATCAAGGATTGGTGGATTGGGGTTAGGAGGAGAATGGAAAATGTATGTTTAGAAAACCTAAGAAACGATAAATTTTTGTGTGATATAAAATTGAAGTTTACCATGAAAGTGAATGGGCTATCCCATTGCTAGACAAGTACGAAAGTTTTTAAATTTTATAATCAAGATTTATAAAATATGGGGAAAATGTGTCTAAAATCTCAAAACAATAATTTAAAAAAAAAAATCCAGGGGTAGTAAAAAATTGGAATATTTTATTCATTTAGGTACAAATACCAACACAAATAATAATAAAAAAAAGATTTTAAATTATAAAAGTGTATCCATGAAATAGGGGGCTAAAACTTAACACACTATCATAAAAATCAACTTTTATTTCTTGTAACAGAGAATTAAAATTGTGCATGTAATTTGCGTCTATTAACCCACATATTATTTTATTTATGCTCTTTGTTACACTGTGGTGGTCTTTTTTTCCAATGTGTTTGTGCAGCAATGTGTATAATTTATGTTCTCCTATTTTACGACTGTTCTCAGACAAATATTTTATTATTTATTTTTTATTTAGCACCACGACTTACTACCTGTTTGGGTTATACGCCTAAGTATTAATTACGCTAATGGATTAGGAATTGGGAAGGTTGAATTTAGAGAACGTGAACCTACATTTGCGTGGGGGAGAGCGAACAACCATTTAGGAAAAACTACCCCCAGTTCACCCGACCGAGATTCGAACCTTGATCTCCCCACCCTCGGCAGTTAAGTTCAACACGAAACCAGGGCGTTAGCCAACTACGCCACCGAGGCGGGTCTCGGACAAATATTGCCTTTTCTATAGAATGTATTATTTTGTGCACTAAATTGATGGGCCGTTGAATGCTTAGCTTCAAAGATTGCTTTTAAAATGTATTGATAAATATATTAAGTTTAAGGTTGTCATGGTTATCTCGATATTGTAAAAGGATAAATTATCTAAATGGTGCTGGATGTAGATTGTAGAACATCTTAATTTGATATAGTTTTAATAGTTGTCTGTTCACATGAGTTATTCGAACGCTTATAAACATACTAGATATCTAAAATTTGTTATTATGATAGATCTCAAGATGTTCTCTAAAAAAAAAAGTCCAAAAAACAAAAATTTAATGTGCGCGATTCAAAATAGCGGATCGAATCAGTCCAGAAATGCTGAAAATTAACTATTCCTTGTATAAAGAGTAAGTTTTGCTATGTAGCTTTTATTTGTTTTAACTATTTAACAATTATTTATGCATTGCCCCCTGACCCCTTTTTTTACTAGCATCAATAGGTGAGAGTTTAAGATAATGGTGTATAGAAAAATGATTACTTAATCTTCAAAAGAAATGTCATCTTTTAAAACACGTTCAGATTATATCTTTATGTTGACTACTTTCTCGTTTTGTAGCAGAATATAAACCAATAAAGGGTTAAAATCTGTACAAAGTTTAATATTTGGTTACTTTTACCTGTGGTTATTTTGGTATAATAAAAAATAACAAAGCCACTTCATATATTTCCCGTGTGAAGAACGGGTAAACCAGCTAATTAAAAATATTTTAAAAATAGAAATGTTTCATTTTAAAATGGGTACCAGCGAATTGGTTTTTATGATAAATCATCATTGGTTTTTATACTTTTACAAATATAAATAATTTGACTGTAATTTACATATAATCAATTTTTGGAAATTTGAAATATTTTTAAAGTGGCGTAAAAAAACTTGGCTTAGAATTTGTATTAAGGAGTCTTTATTGGGATTAACAAAACAATGTGTTTGTTTTTCTAAGTAAAATATTCTTAATGTTGGTTTCCTAAAAACTTGTTTTAGAAAATTTTGTTCCAAGCTATCAATTACTGTATAAAAAAGTTTGCATGATTGGGTCGTACGTAGTCCCTAGCTAGTCAATAGCGATAGTACACTAACAATAAAAGGAATGTATTTTTCCCGGAAGATACTACTTTTGTTTCTAAGTGAAAAGTGGCGCATAGGTCGGCAATTATATAACATTCAAAAGTCATCCTCACACATACAAATTAATTTATTCTTCATTGGGGAGCAAAATTGCCAATAATATGTTTTTGTTGTGGTCAGTTAAAAAAAATACTAAAAGGCTAAAAGAAGAGTGCAATTTTTACTATTCAAAAAGAATATATAGTATATAAAATTAGGTGACCTGGCGGTCTAGGGGTAAGGTGTCAGACTTCTATGCTGGTGGCCGGGGTTCAATCCTCGGTCCCGGCACAGATTTATCTGATCACCAAACCCTTCCTTCTCCTCTTACAAGACATTTTGTGAATGTGGGGAATGCCAGGCCTCCACCGTGGTTCGGATTCCACGTTAAACTGTAGGTCCTTCATTTCATCTCACAATCACCCTACCACTACACATTAGCGTAAGTGCGTATAACCCGAACGGGTAGTAAGACGCGGTGCTAATAATAATATATAAAATTATATATACATATAAATATAAAATACGGCGTGTAGTCCTTCAGCAAATAGCTTTCAAAGCACATTTAAAGGCGACGCCTTCTTGAGGGGGAATATCTTGCGATAGTTCTTATAAATAGCAGCTATAAAATTTCAAAATCACGTAACTACTTCAATAATCTTAGAATTGGCTGTAGTGATCATATTGAAATGTTACTTTGTTTGTTTGAAGAAGATTAAATATATCTCTATAACTATTTATTTTGATCGCATAATCACGAAACTTCTTAGAAAGTAAATTAATGTAACCTTTCCATGATTTTTACTTACTCATATCAAGATAAATTATTGTAATCGTGAACATTTTTGACCTCGAGATTATGATGAACCTTTACGTTTTATGTATGTCCGAAAACCCTAAAAAGTGGACTTTACTATTCTTTCTGTCTGTGTCCCTGGCCTCGTATTTGAAACGGTTTGGTGGATTTTGTTACAACTTGATATCTAGAAGTTATAGGACTTTAAAAAAAACTGGATTCTAGACCTAAAAAAGGGTAGTTTTTTAGTTCCAAGTATTTTGAGAGTGGCTCTAACAATATTGTTTAAAATAGATGTTTAGTAAGTGTTTGACTTTATAAGTAACAATGTACACTTTTTTTTAACATGGGAATGATGAGTGACTTTCTAAAATTTCAAATTATTTTTAAATGACTAAGATTGTATTTAAAATCTATATCTGGGGAGTGTTGGGCATTACATTAAAAGTTGTATACTTGTTTTTTGATGGAAATGTATTTTAGTGTAGTTTACAGATGACTGTTTTTTTTTAAATGTTAATATTTAGAAAAAAAAAGTATCTGGCGATTTAGTTCAAAATGAAGCGCATCTTTAATTTTTTTTTTTTTAAATTACAAATAGCTCTATACAAATATTTTTCTAAAACAAGAAATAATTTTACTAATAAATGATTTTTGAAAAAAATAAAATAAAAAAAATTAAATAGGGGCAACGATTACAACAATATTCAAAACTAGGCTTTGAGTATTTTTACATGATAAATAATAATGAATATTAATTTTTTTTAAACCGAATAGATTGATAAACTTTAGAAAAAAATAATCAGAAATTGCCTTGTAGACTTATTTCAAAATGGATATTTGGGAATTATGTTTAATGATAAATAAGAAAAAAAAATTATTCTCACAAATTAAACATAATCTGATGGTAGCTTAAAAAAACATGATTTTTGAAAATTTGAAATTTGGTAAAAATATATTAACAATTTTGTTTATAATATATATATGAATTGTATTTATTGTGTTTAAAAAAATGAAGTGTTGGTTTTTCTGAAGAAAACTTTCTTAAGGGTGGTTTACTAAAATCCTATTTTGGAAAATTTTGTTCTTAGCTATAATATAATTATTGTATGAGAAAGTTGGATTTGTTGTGTCATACCATTTATTTTAAATTATAAAAGTAAAAATTTCAGGGTTTTAATTATTATAGAGTCATGTTAATACCTTACATTAATTTTTACTAGAATTATATTTTGACATAGCAAACCCCTTATAGTACAAAATTTCTTTGTGTTTCCTACGCGTCTTAGCGCTCAGTTAGACGGCCCTCTTAAAGTCATTCAACAGAAAAATTCTTATTGCAGGATTTTAGCAAGTGTAAAATTATAATCGACTAGACCCCCCCCCGCGCAATATTATCTTTAACACACATATTGAAGAATCATCATAGACTCTACCATAAAATATGAGTGACTATCGACATTTTTATGAGGAATAAATTAAATTTTCAAAATAAAATATAGCCTATGCTACTCGCTGATAATGTAGCTTTATATTGGTGAAAGAAGTTTTAAAATCGGCCCAGTAGTTTTTTAGTTTATCCATTACAAACAAAAAAACAAATCTTTTCTCTTTATAATATTAGTGTAGATAAATAAATATTCAATGAATTTAAATCAATACAGTTAACGAGTTATAAGGGGTCAAACTTGCTATTTTATGCTTTTTACGTACCATTGTTAAGGTAAATTAATTAATGTATGGGCCTGAGGTGCATTAAAACTTGACATACATATGAGGTGTGCATAATTAAATATGTTTAATATTAATGTTGATATTATTATTATTATTATCATCATCATCATCATCAGCATCACTTAAATTAAATGTCTGTAACTATAGATATATTTCTCTTGTTAAATACCTTTTATAGAGTATTAGAGAAAATATTACATAGACATAATTTCTATCATTTAAAAAATAGACTGAGAGATAATCAACATGGCTTTGTTAAAAATATATATACTTTCATTAACTTAGTAGAGTTTCTGGGGCATGTTGCCCCTCAAGTCTCAATCCAGGGCCAAGTATATGCAATTTATTGTGATCGAAGTAAAGTTTTTGATTTATATCAACATACAGTATTATATTGGCGTACAACCTGAACGGGTAGTAAGTCCTGATGCTAAAAAATAAATAAAGACATATTATTATTCTCTCGAAACCCAGTAATTTTGCCCTATCTCACACTTAGGCTAGTTCATTCCGTAGCTATTTACAGAATTTGTTGTTAAAATTGATTCACAAATTTCAAATACATGTTTAGCCCCTTGTGGTAAACCACATGGTTTCAATTTAGGACCACTCCTTTTCAATTTGTTAATTGATGATATTGGTAAATACTTAAACTAATCAAGTTATTCACTTTTTGAGGATGATCTCAAACTTTTTAAAACCATCAAATCAGTACTCTATTGTGTACACACTTGTAAAATTACATTAATGGTATTCTACACGATTCTAATAAAAATGGAATGTCCACTATATAATCAAATACCAAATCCATATCTTTTACTAGGAAAACTAATCTTATATTTTGCATTTACAAACTTTTCAACGATATCATAGTTCGCTCCCCTAATACAGTATTAATGACCTAGATGTTTTCCTGGACACCTGGCTACTTTCACTATTATGTTGACCATATTTTTTTTGCTCATTGAAATTACTTGGACTTATTAAATTTATTACCTCCTTGTTTGATAAAGTATATAGTATTTAACACTCTACCACGTGTTGGTTAGATCTAAGGTAGAATATGCTTGTGTTGATTGGAATTCCATTACCTAAACGGACTCTCTCAGGTTGGAAAACGTTCAAACTAAATTTGTGGCTACTTGCTATGATAAATTCTTTCGTAACAGGATTTATTATGATTATGACAAAATTCGAAACCCCATTGGGCTTCAAACTCTCTTTTCGCCTACACTTAAATGTGATGCCCTTTTTGTTTTTAATATTTTAAGCAGCAATCTTACTCGTAAATTTGCCCTAAATCATGTAGTATTTGTATTCGAGTCCTTTCTCGGGCTTCTCTAACTTTTATTTAATAAGTTAATATTTTTTATAATATTGAAAGTCGCGTTATTCTGCTTACTGTTTTTATTTTAGTTCTTATAATCGATATCAATGCTGTTTGATTTTCTTTACTACCTTTTATTATTGTTAATAATAATAATAATAATAATAATAATAATAATAATAATATAGGTATACAACTGTTAGCCAGCATTTTAATAGAGGAAATTGAAATTACCCTTTTTATTGTAATAACTATTTATTTGTATGTATCATTACTTAGCTATGACCACTTATTTTGTTTTATTATGTAATTATGTTTCTATATGTACTTGAGTTATTTATAGTGCTGGCTTGTTAGAGATATTGTAACTATTGGTCAGCACAATAATAAATAAAATTGAAATTATTATTATTAATATTAATATATTATCGTGAACTGTAATGATTTGAAATCATTGAATCACTAATTATTGCTTATGAGCTATACATAGTACAATTCTTTAAAATCGTAACTTAACATTTTTACTATCGAGGGTCAAATCACCATAAGATAGCCTCCTCGGTCAGCGAGAACGTATCATTCGCTGTTAGGCCAAGATGAAAATACACTGGTGTGTGCTATTTTCTGGAACTATTTCTCATTCTGTCTACACTTATATTCTTTTTCGACCGTCATCTATAACCACCCTTTGTCATGAGGGTGAATAAAACTATGATACTTCTTATCTAAATGTAAAGAGAAAAGCCCGATATTAGTTCTCATTTATCTTAAAATTTTCTGTTGTCAGCCCATCACAAAAGTACTCTATTTGTCAGAGAAAGGCTAAATATAGAGCCCTTTTTCATCAAACTTAGTCTTATAGCTCCACAAATATGCTTAGAAAGTCGTTGAAAATCAGCTAATGTAGAGTTTTCACGCAATTTTTGTCTATTAACCCTGGAATGCTACCCTGGGCGCATTTTCACCCATTACTAGTTATAATGTGTACCATTAGGTGGCAGAACTGACCAGGACTGTGTGTTTCAGTGTATTCTCTTCGTTAATACAGATCTAACCACATACCTTGTCAGACGTACAGTACGACTCTTGTGTTCTGTGCTCAGAAGCTTCCCCGAGTGAATATTCACCCACATTAGTGTTTAAGTAACTTTTCTTACAGTTTTTTGTGCTGTTAATTTTATGTATAAGAGTATTGGCTTTAACAGAATATTCAAGTATTTAATATGGATACATTAATAACAGATGAAGCTATATTAGATGCTTTAAATGAACCTTTTGAAAACTTTTCTGACTTGTGTGAGAGTGAAAATGATGATCCTGGTGAATGTGAGGTTGATGTGTTAGAGGAAGATGATGTAATGGATGATGAACAGAATGTGGATAGTGAATACGATGCAGATTATGTATCAAGCTCTGAAAATGAGGACTCTGGAAGTGACTACAATATTGCTCCTCCAGCAAAAAAGAACAGACAAGATAATGCTTCGGCTACGACTTCAGAAAATTAATTGTTAATTATTCCTAAAAAAAAATTGAAAGGTAAAAATGGGTATAAATGTTCCAAAATATTTAGGAAAAACCAAACAAATAAGTACTGTGGCAGCCATGCCAGGTCCTATAGGTAAAGCCAAACAACTAACGTTACCTCTCGAGTTATGGGAGCTATTTTTCACTGATTCCATGATTACAGATATTTGTAAATTTACCAATCAAGAAATTGAAATACAAAAATATGCCAGTGATCCATCTTGGTGTCGTCCTACAACAGTTTTAGAAATAAGAGCTTTGATAGGTATATTATTTGTGTGTGCTGTTAAGAAAGATTAACACATGCAAGCAACAAGATTATGGGATTCTATTACAAGATCAACTGTCTACATTGCAACAATGCCTCTCCAAAGGTATAGATTTTTGACCCAGTGTCTATACCTTTATTCAAATAGATCTAAGAAAAGAAGCTGACTATGGTCGGGACACTAAGAAAAAACAAAAGGGAAATTCCAATTGAAATGATTCAAACAAAAGGACGCAAGCTCAACACATATGTTTTTTTCAACTCCCTTGATAAGCTACACTTCACGTCCTACTATTTTAAGATAGGGGGAAAATTGTTCAATTTTCCAACAATGTATGAAGAAAAGGTAATATCTACTGAAACAAAAAGCCAGAGGTTATTGAGTTCTACAACTCAACGAAAGGAGGAGTCGACACATTCGACCAAATGTGCCACAGTTTTACTTGCAGCAGAAAACCCCGTGGTTGGCCACTTAGGGTATTTTTGGCATGCTTGATGCTAGTGGGATAAACTCCTATGTGATTTATACCATCGACCTGACATCAAAGGGACGGAAGAAACGCGACTGATTCGAATTCCTGATGGATTTAGGTATGGCATTAGTTAAGCCTTTTATGCAACAACGTCTTCACATCCCTCAAATGAAAACCTCAGTTACAAATGAAATAACAATTGTTCTAAAAATAGAAAGTGAAACTACCAAAATGGCCAAAAATAACAAAGCTCGACAAGAAGTATGCAATATTCTGTTAGAAATGCGGAAACTTCGTGTGCAATGACCATCGCAGCATTACTTGTGCTTCTTGTTTCAAGTAGCAAATGAAAGATAACTGTACTTTGTATTTTATAACCTTAAACATTATATAATTTCATTTGTCAACGTTCTATAAAACTTTTGAGACAACAAAAACTTTTTTGAAAAACATGACAGTATATTTATACGTTTCTAAGAACATTATTTTTTTTTACTTTAATTTGGATTAACATTTTTGTCTTCTATAAAAAATATATGAATGCATTTACTACTATGACTCGCAACCTTTACAATATAACTAATTGCTTTAATTTATGTGAAAAAAACTGTGGGTGACTTTTCACCCAGAGTAGTATTGACGTAAGAAAAATATGAGAGCATTCTAGAGTTAATAAAACTCAGAATATAGCGCTGTTAAGGAAAAAATATCCCTGTTGGAATCTCACAACTTTATTTTGATTAGAGGCATATTTTGAAATAACGCATCGTATGATAAAATCCTGCGTTAGAGCTGAATGGGTTTATGGAAATTTCTCGCTTACCGAGGCGACCTCCTTAAGTAGCGAAACGTGACTCTTTCTAAAGTATTAACTAAGTGGCTGGGTATCCACCCTTAACCATTAGAGACAAGAGAGCTCTGGGAGCCCTGACCCGTAAATTCTCAAATATTTGATCTTACTAGAAGGCGTTAAAGGGGGTGTTAATAGGTTTTGAGGGCATTCTGCCCCACTGAAGGAACCATCACTAGTTTAATTGGTCCTTCAGCCCGGAATAATTATGCCACTCTTTAAGAAACGGACAACTGAACCGACAGATAATAAAATTGGTCTAACTATTCAGGGGATATAACAAATTTAAAATGAAATAAATTTAACAGAAGAAAAATTTATGGGAAATGAAGGGATAGGTAAAATGAACATTTAATATAAACTGCCGACGGGAACTATTGTTTTTCTGCAATAACCGCTTATACCAGCTTCGGTTGCACCATTCTTGCAACAGACTAGAATGCCGATGACTGGAAGGTCGGAGCTTGAATACCGATCGGGTGTACTCAGGCTAGTTTTTCCTAAATGGTTTTACACTCACCCTCCATGTAGATTTGGGTGCACTTCCTCTAATTTCAACCTTCTCAATCCCTAATTCACCGGTGAAACTAATATATATGCGTATAACCCGAACGGTTAGTAAGACATGGTGCTAATAAAAAATAATACAATATAATTATAAATGATAAATTATATATATAAATAATAATAATTATATATAAGACATTTATGTTTTAATTTTTTTTAAATTTCGACAGTCTCCTTTTATACACGTGAATTGAATGGGTCTAGTAAATGCTAATCAAATAATTGTTTCTTAAAGACTATATCTTAAAACTGATTGTATGTTAGACATCTGGAGCTATAATTTCTAGTCTTGATTTTTAAATATTCTCTATTGATAACTGGCAACCCATTAGTCTATCTAATGTAGTACTTGTCTTATAAAATTATATTGGTACAGTATACAACTATTGCATCCCCTCACACACTGTAATATACCAAAGTGACTGTTTGACTCTCTGGATTTAAACCTTTCAGTAAAATTAATATAACCCGTTTTAATCTAACCTATTATGCTTTAACTTAATCTGATCAGAGTTATAATTATTTATTTCATGATCATTTATTCAAGAAAAGTTTTGGTTTGATTAAATTTTATTGTTAATTTAAAAATTATATTCGCAGACTAGGTTAAGTCTAATAAAATTTCCCAATGAATCTCATTTTAGACTAACACCGATACTTTAGTGAAAACATAAACTGTTGTTTTTTTGGCTAATATAAATAAACGTTCTTTATCAAGTCTTAAATAGATTTAACAATGCTGCCCATTAAATTTGTTACTTTTATCTCAAATTTGTTTAAGAAAGACCAACCTGCAAGAGTAATTTCGCAAATTCACTAGATAAACTCTAATGTATACGGGAAGAGTTAATTTTTTCACTTTCATCCATATCTAACATCTAATCGCAATTAGCTTATCCTCCCTTCTTCACTTCTCAACCGTTAAAACGTTAGGTTAAAACGTCGGGCTTACCTATTATTTTGTCTCTCTCTCTCATAATATTTCCTGAAGATGTCTATTTAAAGTCTCAATGCATTCCCTATAGAACATTGTTCATCCATACCACATGAAAATGAAACTTACAGTCAAAACTTAACCAAACCTATCCAATTTTTATGTTGTGCAGTGGATTTTCGTAATAACCGATATTCAAAGGAAAACCAAATTCTAAATTAGCCATTCGAACACGATACAACAATGTAGCAGTGGTTCCGAACGATGCTACGGCCACTGCAATCTTTTTCTAGATCTTATTCAGCTAAGAATGTTTTCCTTTTCCATCTGGAGCGCCGAAAAAAATATATTTCCTAGTTTATTGATATCCACACTTAATAAGATTTTAAAATATGCGTTATTTTTTTATTCTTGAATAGTTTTATTTCATTTGTCGACTTGGCTTAATGACTCGGATATGCAATATTACGTCTTTCTTAAGTATTCACTATTGAAAAATTCCGATTAACTTGTTAGGGATGGGGAAAACCAGTCTCTTATTTGCAAATGACTGCAGGTGCAGCCTATTTTCTATAAATATCAATCAACCTTATTAATAAATTCAAACCTTGTAAATAATAGACACGTTCATAAACCGTCGTTGTAGGTGATGAAATATGACGTATTATTGATACGGCTGTGTCTGCGGTTGTTACTAGAAAGTACCGGTCGGATACTTGATAAAAATCTAACATGGTGACAAATTAATTCCTCGTCATGACAGCTAATTTTAATACCACTATATATTATAGAAACAATCGTTATTCAACATTTAATAGAAATGCACGTTGTTTGGAATGTCCTATAGCTATGTCCATGATGTCCACCGACCATTTGAAACAGTCAAATTACATCAACCTTCGAATTTTACGTTAAAGTACTGGGAGCAAGATACACCTGATTTATTAGGATCAAGGATATTAGTTATTCTAATGCTTGTAAAATTTGCCACAGCCTCTTCTCGTTTTTCCCAAATGAACTTTTTGTCGTACTAATTATATTATACAAATATATCGTAATATAGAAGTGTTTTAGTAAAATTATCCTGGCAAAGGCATTTAAAAAAGGAAGTCGTTGTTGTTTCCAATGACTCTTTGGAGACGTAACCTTTATTTGCTTGAACGCTTTCTTTGTTCTCTAGGTTACAGCAAAATAGATCACCATATTGATAAATGGTGAAGGATTATGTTGGATTTATATTTGGTATCGAGTAAATTTTTCTATTATCACTATCCACCATGACATTGGCTTGGTTGGTGTCTTTGTTGGAGTACTTCAATATACCGTAATGTATAGAATTGCTAACGTTTATGTTAAAGAGCGGGTGAGTGCACTTAACTTCCTGGATAAAAGTGGACAATATGGTACAACCCATCGGCTACCAAATGTGCAATATCTCCATAAATAGCCCTAATTTATCTGAAACACGTCTTTTATAATTATCCTTTCTCTCCAGTTTGTGTCTCTTTTACAAGAGGTTAGGAAGACCATTTAATTAAGTTTCCTGTCTACGTGAAAAAAAGGGTTTAGGAATTTCTCACGCCCGGAAATTATTAACATATAAGGAAGTCAATCATTATATTTGTAGATTCTTTCCACCAGCTGACTTGCTGATTCGTCTGCAATTTTAAGGAATCTTTGATATAAATTAGGTTTTTCCAAATAATTTTTCACTTGCTATAAATATATTTCTCTTTGGTAAAATAATAAAGTAATGGTAACAGATTTAAAAATTGTATGCAAATCAGTAAGTCAGTTAATTCCCAATATACTAATTTGACTTAGTTGAAGGAAATAATCTTTATTTAATATAATTGAATTCCTTACATGCTAAGAATTTCCAGACGCCAGTATTTTCTAAATTATTTTGTATTTTCTTGTTGCCAGATGCTTCATTTGATGCTTCATGTAAGAGAAGAACAAGAACAAACTAAAATTGTGTACTGCACTTTGGTAATATTATGATTCTAGCTATATATTGTTACATGTAGATTGTCCCACTTTGCTAAATATATCTGGAAAATAATAGATTAGTCACAAAAATAAATAACACTAACTTTAAAGGCAATAAAAGTGTCTTATATACTGTGGAGGGGCAAAAGCAAGGGCTGCCCTAAATGCGTCTACTGTTATTATTTCAGGAAAAAAATATCATATCTGACGATATAGACTTAGTGATAAGTTCGGAGATTCAGAATTCAAACATTGAGCCACAGCTGCATGAAAGTGTAATTAGACATTTGATGGTACACGGCCCCTAAGGACTTTTGAACCGATCGTCCTTGTGTATGTAGCAAAAATATTCCAAAGAGCTTTCAAAGAGCTAGGTTGATGAGCATGACAGATATCCCAATTACAGTAGACGTAGACAGCATCCCGATGATGAAAGGTGCTTGTCAATGAACCTTTCTTGAGCATTGTAGATAGTCAATCGTTCGATAATTACTTTAATTAGTAGCTGTGCAGCTTCATCAATTCCATTAAGTATGCACCTGTGTAAGTAAAACAATAATGGCAGTTATCAAAGGACGCCTAGTATTAGCTTGAACAATGAGGGATAACGATTTCAGTTGGGATTATTCAGGCTGCTATGCATTTAGCTTCCATCTCGAAAATTGACATTGTTTATATTTTACAATAAATAATGTCACTGACGTCACTAATAAACCAAGTGACACACCAGCAACAAGCTTATTCATAATGGGCACAGGAGATCCCTTTGCGAATACACTTACGTGCGATGAGGTTTCTTCATGCAATGGGTGAGATATTAAGAATGCTAGGTGTTTCGTTTGAAGTAGTGACTGGTGATTCTTTCAGTCGGTTATATATCGTACACCTAAATAACAAGGTCTGTTATTATTTTAGAATATGGGTCCATGCTATAAAACTTCATTAGAAAATTTACGTACGGTAAATGACGTAACCCATGAATCCTGCTAATTAGTTTGCAAAGCACTGGGACTCTTATTAGAGGATGAACCACGCTGGATAAGTACTTTATAAAAAGCGGTTTTGTGTCGCTTTTACTCACTCAGATATTTTCTCTCCATCATATTAATATTTTTAACGGGACAGATCCTCTCCTACTCTGGCTCACTCAAGAAAAGCGTATCGGATGATATTGAACATAGAATCAGAACATATCCATCAGTAGAAACTTGGGACTTCAATTAAGATATTTTAAATGCGTATTACCCGTCTCGGTGAGGGAGTTAGCTAACGCGCTAGTCGTGTTGAGCTCGACTGCCAAGGATGGGGAGATCGAGGTTTGAATCTCGGTCGGGTGAACTGGGGTGTTTTTTCCTAAATGGTTTCCCACTATCCTTCCACGCAAATGCGGGTTCACTTCCTCTAATTTAACCTTCCCAATTCCTAATCCATTAGCGTAATTAGTACTTAAGCGTATAAACCAAACGGGTAGTAAGACGCGGTGCTAAATAAATAAATAAATGCGTATTTGACTAAACCAACCAAATTGTAAGATTTCTCTCGGACAAGACCATGAAAGACTTGAGTTTTTTTCTAGACAACAATTCGTACTCTATATAGACTATATTTTGAGAGAGACAAAAATTAACCAGCCATTATTACAAACGTTTAATGTAAACACATGCCTATTAAACGCAAAACAGCTTACCGAGGACATAAAAATAGTTTAGCGTATTGAAGATTCTGTAGAAAAAAAAGTATTCTTTCAAGATGCGACAGGAGATAAAGGAAATACTTTTATAATTAATGTATTATTTGCTGAGCTCAGGTTTGAGGGATGTGTTGTATTTACAGTGGCTTCATCGGGTATAGCTATTACTTTGTTAAAAGGGGGCAGAACAATTCATGGGATATTAAAGTATTACCTTATAACCTCTTAATTTGTTAGAAGGGGGTAGAACAGCGTATGCACCATTTAAATCATCTTTGTATTTTTCTAACGACCAAATTGCCATGTGCAACATATCGAATCAAAATTTCACATCAAAATTACTGCAAAAATTATATCTTATAATATTATGAAATGAGAGTACAATGTCGCATAAGACATCAATTTAAGATCTAAATAGAACTCTGAGAGATCTCAGGAACAACAATAAGCTCGTAGGAGGTTATCACCATATACTTCCGAGAAGACTTGATAGAAACTTTACACGTCAATAGAGCTGATGAGATCAACGCTGACCTTTAAAGATCCTACATATGCCCAGACGTTGTGAAACTTTCTCCGTCAACCATTATGCACATCCGCCTGTGCGAAGACAAAAACTTTACTCATTTGTCGATATTTTGCTGAACTCAGCAATGGAGTATTCACAGGATTGAATAACTCCCAGATATGCGTCGTGGTCAATCCAGTAATTTGTTTATTTTATTTATCACGATATACTTAATCTACAAAAAAAATTTCTTTCATGGTTCCAGTAGAAAGATATTCTAGCTCCAAATATGAATCGGCTGATAAAAATTATCTTATACCTTATATCTTAGACCAGTTCAAGAACCATACCGAACTTACATGTCCATAGGCACTATGCCCTGGATGATTTTGTATTAGTACCTTAACCCATTTGGCTTACCCATCCACATTCTTAAATTAAATTTGAGTATCCATAATTTTGCTGCGTAATTTGAACCCACCTAAAATGTGTAATGAGACTCGCTTTCAGGTAAAATCTGCGAAACTATCATAGAGGTGACTGTCACAACAGGATGCACTGCGAGAGAATGTGTTTTGATATCAAGAATACCCGTGATGCCATCAGACCTCCACCTCCAGTTTAAATTAATGCAGTTTCCTATCAAGGTTTGCTATGCGATGGACCATCAATACAGCACAAGAACAACCCTTGAAGGTGTCAAGCGTTGATCTCCGTATCAAGTATTTCTCACATGGACAATTATATGCCGTGTGTTCCCGTGATATTTCTAGCAGCAGCCTGTAACTGCTCGCTCCTGTTGATAAAACCACCAACGTCATTTACAAAGAGGCCTTGCCTTGAATTTTATTACTTTATTTTATTCAATTAATACAAATATTCTGTGTGTCTAATCTTAAAACAGAAATAATTACACTATTTTTTTTTAAATTTGAGAAATTGTCAAATATATATTTTTAATTTAGGTCTGGGAAATTGATTGTTATGTCCCTTTGGTTGACAAAGTTGTTACTTTTATCTATGAGTAAATTTCACCATTTTTAGACAAAGGAGCGAGGAAGTCTGTGCGGTGTACCGTAATATTTATTTTATAAATAGGTCAGGCATTTTGTTACTTCTCTTCCTTATAAGGCAATCTATTATTTAAATTGAATTTCAATAAAAAATATACACTAAAACAAATAAACATAATAAACCTAAAAGGTAGCTTGTGAATTGCCAACGCTATTTAAAAAGCTTAATCAAGAAAATTACTAGTATTTAATAATCTAACGTAGATAATTAAAAACATGTTGATGCTATTCAAAAAAATATAATTTTACTTAATTTATATAATATAAACGTAATGTTATATTTGTAAAGTCAAATCTCACAAATAGTTTAGATGTAAAGAAATAAGTTTCGAAAACATGATAAATTTATATTGCTGATTTAGGAAATGGGTCTACTTTTTATTCATGCTGCTACAAACTCTATATATTTTTTCCATCGGGTAAGGTTGTGTATGTGAATAAGGTGTGATTAATCTTACAAGTGAACAGCTATTTAACCATTTTTTTTTTTTGAAAAGTTCTGTGTACGCTGAGGCCTAATTTAAAGATATTATTCAAGGAAAGGTTGACCTTTTTGTTTCCTTTTAGTGAAAATCTTTCTGTAAGATATATTTCGATAAAATTCTATATATAATGTTTCACTCTCTTGTAAAAGTTAGGCTAATACCTCTGTAGTAATAATTGAAGTGTGTTGAGAGAGTTCCCACTCACAAAGCCCCATCCCAGGCTACGCCACTATAAGCAGGGCGGAATGAAGGGGAGGGAAGGCAAAAGATGCAAAAGATCAATGAGCGACGCCTAAAATAGATTAACCTCCTTCAATCACAATGCTGCGTGTGCGAAGTTTCAGGGGCCAATGAGTGGCTCAGTTATCTCACTACCATGTATGTCACAGCCTCCCAGCAACCCATCTTGCTTGAATAGGGCACATGAAAACACTTGAAATACAATTTACTTCACCAAGATACACCTAAAATCTTGTATTTTATCTTATTTTCAATCTGAATAGCATCAATATTAATTAACACGTTGTGTTAGTTTAAAAATAATATCTACAATCTTTTACAAAACCAACTGTAAAAATGTATCATGATATATTCATATATATATAATGTTTGAATAAATTTAATTAAAAAAGAACGTTTTTATATTTGGTTAAATTATTTTAAATGATTTACCTAATCTTTCAATTGAAGTTTAACATTTATGCATAATATAGGTATGAATTAACTTCTGAGATAGTTACATTGTTTTCAATAAATATGTTTATTTTACACCACATATTATTATTCGTCCAGATTATATGCATATGTATACTAGTGAAGCAACGATGAGGTAGGTAGAATTTAGAAAAATTGTCCCCACATTTACGTGGAAGAGTGAGAAACTATTTTGGAAAAACACCCTCGGTACACCCACCAAAGATCCAAACCCCGATATCCCCGTCATCATTGTGAAAGTGATGCCTTACAGCCCAGACATGTCAAACTCGCGACCTTATCCATGATTTTGAGCGGTCCGCGAACCTCACAATGAACCATCATGCAGTGCGACACCATTGTTATTTTTATAAACCTTAAGGATATACAGCATTTAGGAATGTGATATTTGAGAATCTGCCATGATTTGGGGAAATCTGGTATGTGAGGTTGGTTTAGCAAATTCGTATATTCTTTCTTTGACATGGGTCAATCGCCTAAAATTGTTGAATTGGCGCACCAAATATGTGCAATGTTTGGCAGCACATTGATCTGTTGTAGTCTCATTTGAAATTAGAAACCAAACACCCGAGAGGTCTCAGGTCACGTACACACATTTGTCAACTTGTTATGAAAATAACTTTGGAACAAGAATTAAATCCCTACATTCACACCATTGTTGCAAATAAAGGATTTCAAAATGTTGGCTTAAATATTTAATGTTAGTCTTATTGTTTTATCTAGAGGACCTACTCTTTACTTTTTGTAATGATAGCATACTAAGATGGAAAAATTATTTTTACTTAAGTTAATGACAATACATAATTATTTTTTAATGTGGCCCCCTCATTGTTTTTAACGGTCACTGTAGTCCTTGTGATCCAACGAGTTTGACACGCCTGTGTTAGACAATGTGACCACCGATGAAGGGTTTTCAATAGATTATCACCTATAGGTCACCCTGTTCAATAATTTTGTGTCTCATAGGTATGTTTTGAAGGAATTGACCCCCCAAACTTCCAAGACATAAAGAGCTACAGGTGTTCTCCTACAGCAAACGTTTGACAATTGGATGCCTTTAAGCAATTGGAATGGCCCACAGTTGGAATTTATTTGGAAATTTCTCTTTAATGAAATCTATTAGAGGTGATTTTAGGTTAGTTTAAAAAAATGGATGCCCATAAAAGATTTTTAGAACAGTCCTAGACTCGTTTTTAAAATTTTAATTTGATGCATTTAAAAGCTATTTTAAGTGTGGTTTTAACCGTATCATATATATTTCAAATATATATTTTTAAATCTTTAATAGTATTACAGCTTTAAAATGATAGGTTTTCTCGAATCTCAAAAAGTTGCGGAAAAATCATCAAATTTGGAAAATTTATCTTTTTTAAAGTACTCTCAAAGTAGTTTTGATGAGAAATTGAGAGTTGCCATCTTGTTTATAGTAATACATCGTGTCTATATATAAGATTTAAATAAAATTGTTAGGGCGAATTTCAAGAAAATCTCTTTTTTCTATTTTTGCCATTCAGTAAATTACCCTTTAATTTAGGATCAGATATCTAATTTCAAAAATCCTTTGGGGGGACCCTATGAAAACCCCAGCTAGCAAGTTTTAGCCCAATCGGTAAAACAATTTCAGCTCTAGCCCCAGGTACAGACAGACGGACAGAAAAACAGATGGCATTGCGAAAAACACTTTTTTGGTTTCATGAAACGTCTATATTTCATTTTAGAAAACATTCTATATTTATGAAAATCTTGAGTTAGATTTTTTTTGACAATCATAATACTTTCTCTCTGAGGCGCCGAGAGAAAGTAAAAATGCCGCCCTCAAATCTATTCGGTTGTTATCTAGTTATAGTGAACATAATAAATTGTCACATTAAAATCAGAGGAACCCATTTCACTTTTACTTGGTATTCAAGATGAAAGGATTTTCCCTACAAGGTAGCCCTTTTATATAAAAGAATTATGTTTAACAATATATAGATTTATTAAATAAAAAACCAAAATTAGGAATTTACATTAATATTTAAAGTAATACATTGGAAGTTCGATTCAAACAATTAGGCTTGAGAATAGTGAAGTATTCACAGTGGCTACAAGGTCAGTGCAGTCGCCAAGCCACAGGTAGAAGTATTTCTAAAAAGGGAGAACAATTATATAATTACTAACAAAGATAGTGACAAGATATGCATATAACGTTTGAACAGTTTTGCTTGATTGGGCTTGCATAATAATATCCATTAAACATTTAGGATAATCAGGAAGATCTGTTTTTAACAGCAGTAAATGGCTATGAAACAGGTGTCAACAATAGGGTACTATGGCCGGTCATATTCCCTTAGGTACTGCCAGAGCCTTCAATAGTACATAAAGTTCTAATAGCAAGTACATCAAGAGCAACTCAAACAATGGTAGTCAATTAAAAGGCAAAGAAAAAGGGTATTATTTGCGCGAACCCCACTATTACTCTAGAGCAGTTCCCTGGGTTGCGCACCCAAACTAATACAGTACGTGAAGCGTAACTTCTTGACCAACCCAAAATATTGATATCAATTAACTGAACTGTAATAAGAAAAAGTAAACAGACAACCTGGTGGTAGCCATCCATAAATTGAACTGATGCTTACGACGTACAAGGCGTCATGATCAAACTTTGACTCAAAAAGATTAATGGAACTTGTGGAAGTTTTTTTATAAGTCAAAAACTAAGACATTATAACTTTCTAAGCCAGAGGCTCATAATGGAAAGACATTATTATAAGGACACATAATAAGTTTGACTTACTAAGTCACTAGAACAGGACTTGTCCTTCAGACCACAAGACACAATATTTAAAGAATCAACTGAAAGATCCCCCATCTTGAAATTAACCAAACTTTAAATGGATTAACTATCCATTTGACATCATTTTAAAACAAAATAAGTTTCTTCAGAAAAAATATTAAATTTAAATCTAGAACTACATTGTCTAGTTTTTTAAACAAAAAACTAGACCCCAAGTCCTAAGGACTTGACGACGGCAGCCGGATACTTAAATACCCTAGGCATGACGTCCTAGCCAGCGAGATGGTGGATCTGACGACCCAAACCCCATGGTTGTCGCTAAGGTGGTGGATCTGACGATCCAAGCTCCATGGATGTCGCTCTTCTTCGTTACAGATGGTGCAGAGTTTCCTCCTTCGACGCTCGGCGCTGCAGAACGGGTCTGTACCTTGAAACTCTGAGCAGCTCCTTATATAGTCTCAACCTGATATGAAAGTAATAAAGTAGAGAGAGTGATAAATTCAGAAATGTAGACAAGGAGAAGAGACGGACGAAGGCGGGGAGAAAATAGAAAGAGAAATTAACAAAATAAAACCACTTGCGGGGAAAAAGGGAGGGGGGACAAGTTTCCTTGGCTCACCGTTAGAGCGCCATGAGCAGTAGGTCACTGCGTTGACGACCGTATACATTTCTTCTCTTCAATAGATCTAGTGATGATAGCACGTGAGCACGTGTGGCAGCCATTATTGAACAATTGTAATATCAAGGCATCTTCTATTTAAATATCTCTGGTGTGATTATATTATTTAGGATCAGTTAATAGTTTTATGAGAATTTGTGATATATATGTATATTACTATATTTTTCTGTAGACAAGCGTATATCATTTTATCCGACATCACCCAACGGTAAAGGATATGCGTTAAGGTATTTTATTCAGAAATACGATAATATCAATCCTCTTCTTTGATATCTATTACAGTATTTATAAAAGGAAGATATTTTTGACCAACCACATGTTTGAATGCAGGGAGATACGTAATTTTATTAGACTGCATCTAGTCAGAGAAAATAAACTTTTAGGTAGATTCAATTAACATAGTTTCTTTCTTGCATAAATTTTAAAAATATTGATTTTTAATTGTAGCTGTCCAATCTGTCTGATTGACATGCTACAAGGAGAGCTGAATTAAAGTAAAATAAAAGTTATTTTATTTATAGTAAAAGTGTAATAGACAAAAAATTAGTAAATCCTATGATTTTTTTTTTTTACAAAATTACTTTGTTATGGATCGTTATGTTCATATTATTTTAATATTTCATTCAATATTGTGTCAAAAATATTTCTTTGAATCTTTAAATGTTACGTCTCTTTGACTCTAATCATTTTACAAATACTATTATTTGAGATCCTTATTGAAAAAGAAATATAAACAAAAATAGAAGAGGTGAAAATACTGAACATTAGGAGCAATTGAGCTAGAACAACAAATCCCTGGATGATTTTTTGTTGAACGAAGATGTTAAACATGGATTTATTATTTAAACATTCTTTAAAACAAAGGCCCTAGTTTAGTAGATACCTATCATTATTGTTTAGCTTAATCTAAATACTTTCAATGTAAATTAATTTAACGTATTTTTTTAAAAATTATATAATAGTTTAATCATCGTCGGATGAAATTATCCATACGCCTCCTTCAATCAAACTATTGTAGAATTGATATTACTGTTCCTTCATCAAACCAGATGAGCACAGGTCTTGCAGATATTTTGCCTTTTCTTTGTTTATTTGCAAAGTACGATCGTATGCAGGTTGTAAATTGAAGGGAGTTGATGAGCGTCTTGTGCCTTTTTTTAACTGGGAGAATACTTACGAAGTTTCCATTATTATAATTCTTAAAATATACATGATGTAGGTCAGGTTTACGGATTTGAAACTGGACTACTTTCAACCACTTCACTTGGTCTCCATTTATGTTAATAAATTGTCCTATTCTTAACATAAATATTTTGCATTTCTGATATGTTCAATAAATCCTGCTGTTCCATTTCCACTACTTCATACTTGCTTTTATTTTGAAGCAGTTTGCACAATTGCATACTAACCTGAAGGATCGTAAATGTTTGCATGTTTTCCAGCCCTTTCAATGTGTGCGTGAACAGTCACATGCCATCACTGAATGTTCCTGTTCAAAAAAAAACAATGATTGATGGTTGGTATGGCCAGGGTCTGAACTGAATAAAAACACAGGTACTTAAACTTCTCTATAAAATTGTAATTGAACGCGGTATTTTGTAACTATAATAGCGTTTTTTGCTTCAAGTATAATAACTGGAACCAAAGAAGAGCCAACCAGACCCGTGTATCTTAGACCTTGGCTTAACCTAAGCAAACGGATAGTGCACGGATGCTCCCTGGGCTTCCGGGGGTAACGCGAGGCTGTGCCACGGGTGACTATTTACACATGGGCTTCTTGTGGGAACTGAATGTTAACCGGCAACGTATTGCCAAACCCTAATCGGGTAAGGACTTCAAGGCAACAGTTTAAATATATTCATAAAAGAATGAGGGTTCAGATACAATTTTTTTAGAAATATTTTGGGTAGACGATAATTATACTTCTAAACCAATAAGAAAATTTGCCCTTGAAGGAGTGTAGAATAGGACCACTGAGTCTATCGTTCAGAAGAGGAAACTGTGTCATAGCATTATTTTTATACAAACTTATATCGCTGGGCATCCAGATATAATTCATACTGTCACTAAAATTCCAATATATAGAAACACTAATATCAAGAAGAAGGGGGAACATCACAGTTATCTTAATGATTTAAATTTAAAGAACCTGTCCTTAAATATGTCGTGAAGTGTATTGCACTGCAATATAAATAAAATGCCAACTAAAAAAAATTCAAAAACATAAACAATTGATTTTGTAACAAATTTCCTTCCAAAGGAAGTCCGAGCAAGTTTCCTCATACTCACGGTTAAGCCGTATGTATTAAACCCTCAGGGTTGTTTACAGTACTTATAAAGGATATTTGTCGTACGAAACTGTGATGCAGGGGACAACCTAATTGTTCAGAAGGCTCACGAAATTTCGTGGGAATCAACAAAGTGTCGTGTTAGCTACATGGATCCACACTGCCCGGTACGGGTCTCGTCCGAAATGAAAGGCAGGACAAAATATCTAAGTAAAACAGTTGACGAAAATATTTCCAAACACAGGCCCACAAAGAGAATTAGATATTTAAAGTTTCAAACCCCGGTTTTCCAAACTTTGTATAGCCAGATAATTAGTCAAAATATAAACTTACCAAATTTTCAATGAACAGTAAATACATCAAAACTATCATAAAGGCCTTTACCACAGGTTTAAGTTTGAGACGATTGTAATTTTATCGGTTCGCCACATGCAGTGGGTCTAACCCACCGAATATCTACAGCATTGTTTCCTAAAGGGATTCCACAACTTACTTACTGCCCTTTCCGAGCTACTTTCCGGAACCCACATTTGTGCATCTTCTCAGCTTCTCTTCTGGTGTTTCAAAGAAAACTCAGAAGGTACTTCAAGACATTACCAGCTAACACAACTACAATTAAAGCGTTTCAAAAAGACGAGGATCACAAATGATCTTGTTGATTCGAGTGATCTGGTAATCTTAAATATTGGATCTTAGGCACACTTATCCGCCTTTAAGAATAATTATGCGTCTTCTGCCATTTTCTGGTGTCCTGTAGATTTGGAATTTCTCCTCATTAACTTTGGGAGTTCTACCTAGATCTTCGAAACAGAAATTGGTTTCCCATTTTACTATCTTCATTACACAAGCCCACCAGTGTTGCACATTTACCTCGATGCGCTTTTCGTTCAATTTTGTGAGATCAGAGTCTTTGGATGATCCTTTTCTTCTGAATTAGATGTTAGGACATATACAGCTTACCTCAATGGTCATAGTGGTGATAGAGACTTCCATCTCTAAAGCATCACTAAATTCACGTCACTGAACTGTTTCCTGCTGACAAGGATCATGGGTCAGAAATCTCTGACCATCGAAGAGCACTGCTTCGCTTACCTCGACGTCATACTCTGGAGGATCTAAAGTTATTACAAATTCAATGTACTAGAACTCACCGTACCTAAGCTAAAGATTCCTTCTGTTGGAAATTTAGAATATGTCTCTTTTAAACAAGAGACTTTGTTCTACTTAGACATAATTGCCGATTTTCTTGAAATGTAGCTTGTACCTCGCAATCAGGCATAATTTATCATAATTAATGACGCGTCAAGTCCACCACAAGATCAAAACTGTTCACAAGGATCGAGTGGCTATATCCCCGTGCGGTTATATATAAACAGAGCAGAATTATAATTCATGGTCTTCACATGATTTGTGAAATATTCTAGCCACACTGCAAAAAAAAAATCCTCATTTACCCGCCATTATTTTTAACAGTAAAGATTATTGTGACTTAAGGACCTCCCATAAAGTGACTCATTATTTTCCTACTTCCAGATGTTTCAAATTTAACCTCCCTTTTTCATACTGTACAAACAATTTCAACTAGATTTTTTCAATACAAATATATGTTTTGTTTTGGTTACATATTATTGGTAAATATCTCATTATTCTTTTCTTTAGAGATATGTAAATACTCTAACTATTCAACTTCTCCTTTATTAAAGGAAGTTAAAAGAAGCTTAAAGCACTATGTTAAACTAGTTTATATTTTGAGATGCAGCCAATATTATAGTGTTTTCTTTCCTAAACGAGATTTGCATATGCTTAAGTCTATCTCTGAATGGTGTCCTCTCAATAATGCTTCCATCTTGTGATTCATCGTGTTCTCTATTTATCTATTTTAATCATTTGATGAATACGAACCAGCTAAAACAATAAATCACACTTGAACTAACACATGGAGTAATACCACAATACTAAAAGAGCTTGGGGAAGTAGTGTCACCTTGATGTGATGGAATAATTCCCCGTGTACGCTTCCCGTACCATATGCATTTATTTCTGCCTACACACATCATATTAATAGACAAATGCTTTTAACAAAACATGAGTCTAAAAATACTGTAATATTTTTGTTAAATAACAAAATTAATCGCAGTACACTGACTGTGCTGTTTGACTTGACACATTAGAATGGATGTCAAAAGATGCTTAAAATCGTGTTTATTCACCTCAGACAAAGAAAGGCAAGCAAGACACTCCACTGACACCTAAAAGTGTTTGTATGTTGTCACCCACGGTATGGCAATGCAAGAGAAGCGTGCCACCCTAAAACAGTTAAAATACAGCAGGGCTGGCGGCATTACCTCAGGCGGCGTCACTTCCCCCTCCACCCGCACAGCTTCAATCAATATGTTACCATTATCATGGCAACTTGAAACATATTCACGCAGATACAATATTATATTTGTATTATGAAAACTAGTAAATCAATACCACGTGACACAAGATTTACTTGTACTATGGTCGAATGGTTCACTCTAAAACTGGATAATATGTTATATTATTATCATCACTCTGACTAAAAGCACAATGTAAAAATATACAATAATTAATTAATTTCTCATATAAAGAACACACTAGAAAAGATACAACACATGTGTGGCCCGCTTCGGTGGCGTAGTTGGCTAACGCGCTAGTCGTGTAGAGCTCGACTTTTGAGGACGGGGAGATCGAGGTTCGAATCTCGGTCGGGTGAACTGGGGGTGGTTTTTGCTAAATGGTTTTCAACTCTCCCTCCATGCAAATGCGGGTTCACTTGCTCTAATTCAACCTTCCCAATTCCTAATCCATTTGTGTAATTAGTACTTAAAGCGTATAACTCGAACGGGTAGTAAGACGCGGTACTAAATAATAATAATAATAATAACACATGTGTGACTATTTTTTATAATTTAGCACCGCATCTTACTACCCGTTCAGGTAATAAGCCTATGTATTATTATCATAACCACTTGGAACACAGTACAAATAAACACTATTAGATTAATATTATTATGAGAACTAGAACAAAAGAAAAAATATTTTTTTTAAGGGCCCTACTTCTCCTGGTGTACCTACCAGCCCCAAACTTATCTCTCTTACATCAACAAATATTGACGCAGAGAGTGCACCTTAATAAAATACAATGTTTTTATAATGCTGATTTTCAGAACCAGGTTCTTTAAAAGGTTATGAGCAGCGTAATACTATAATAGTAATGTTTCTTTTTATGGAGGGAAACTTTTTACTTTATAGTAGATAGTTTAGATACTAACAATTAATAAAGAATATAAGTTAAACATTTTGTGGAAAGGAGGCCCCAATATTAGGCCTACATTGTACGAAGCTCCCTGAATCCTTTGGACGAACCTGGAAGTATAATAAGACACAAAAGGACGTTACCCAAGGGCTTCCAACATGAAGACACTCTATAGATATTTTGGGCGAGTAGATTTGAGACAGACAGACCAGCACACTACACAAGCACGTATTTCTCACTATACATACTTGTCTAAATTAAAATAAAAACAAAATTGTAAAAAAAAAAGTTTGGTTTCATTCCACCTAAAGTGGATAGATTTAATTTATATATTAATTTATTAAAATAAAATTCACCTTAGCTCAGCTTAGCCCAGGTTCGAGTCCCGGTATGGCCGAAAGATGTATCATTAGTGAAATGTGAGATTACCCTTTCACAGTGATGAATTAACGGCAGGGGACTGTCTGTTGTGCCTGTCCGAGTATTAAGTTATTATTATTATTATTATTATTATTATTAGCACCGCGTCTTACTACCCGTTCGGGTTATACGCACACGCTAATGTGTAATGGTAGGGTGATTGTGAGATGAAATGAAGGACCTACAGTTTAACGTGGAATCCGAACCACGGTGGAGGCCTGGCATTCCCCACATTCACAAGATGTCTTGTCAGAGGTGAAGGAAGGGTTTGGTAAACAGATAAATCTTTGCCGGGACCGAGGATTGAACCCCGGCCGCCAGTATAGAAGTCTGACACCTTACCCCTAGACCACCAGGTCATCAGTATTAAGTTAAATTACAAGGCAAATGAAGCTACGATAGGCCTAGAAAGCTGATAGTGGAAAATATATGGGGCTTGATTAAAAAACTGACCCGGGCCATAGGCTGGGAATCAAAATGGATGGTAAAAAAAACTAGTTACTATAACACTGCTCTATTTTTAAGGCTTTGAAAACAACATTGGTTAAAAACCCGAAAAATTTCACTTTTGAACAAAATCCGCCCATACATAAATGCTACGTTTCAAAAATGTGGATATGTCCGGGCAAAAGAGGACGTATTGTAGCCCTATGCTTCACGGGAGCTATACACACTTTACAATAATATAGTCTACATTGCTATATTCCAACACGGAAACTATATTACCACCCACTTCGGTGGCCACGTGCTCTAAGGGATCGCTCTCATAATAGAGTAAACTTCCGATGACGAGGGGATCCTAGTTCGAGTACTGGTTGGGTGTACTGAGGGTGGCTTTTACTTAGTAGTTTTCCACTCTTCTTCCACGAAAATGCGACTACACTTATTCATCCCTAACACATTAACGTAATTAGTAAATGTGCGTATAGCACAAATAGGTAATAACACGCGGTATATCGAGCCTTATTACCTATTAGATTATTAGATTATACTCTAAAAACTATTTTTCAACAAGCAAAAACCATAAACGCGATGCGTGTTTCTTGATTGTATATAAAACAACAATCTCACACCAACACAACATCTCTAGACGTCATATCATTCAACATAAACATAATGTGGTGAAGGAACACTTAAATCGGGCAAGGAAACAGGTAGTTACATATAGAGGAAATCAATTTAAATTATGTTATTTAAAACAAAGTTTAAATTGACAGTGTAAGCTTATAGCTGATCCCTAAGATTATTAAAAAAAATATTAGCATAGAACAAGTTGCATGCGTCCATTGAATGGGACTATAGAAGTAACAACATTAAATAACATAATAATAATAATTATTATTATTATTACTAATTTCATAGTAAATCAATAAGTTATTTAGTAATAATATAAAGCTCTAAGAACATCCCAAGCTCGTGGTATCAAAATTATGTATAAATACCCAAAATGGGCCTGAACTAGAAATATATATTCTGTGCCAGCAATGTGCTTCAAAGGTTAAGGAGATAGCCAATTAAATTGAAAGGTCATACACAGATGACACACCCAGGTTATTAAGTATATTCTAAGAATAGGCGATTGGGTAGCATAGCCCCAATCAGGAATTCCTTAAAAATTCTTATTACTCAAGACCAATTAGAGTCCATACTAGGACATACAAACGCCAAAAGGTCAAGAAAATACAGGATGGACCTAGTCTGGGCACTGAGGGTTGGAAACAATATATAGAAGGACCCAGCTATCAGCCAATGCTCTATAGGAGTTATCCCCACTGTCCCAAGTCAAAATGGTGGTGAAATCCGCTCATATTAACAATGTAATAACCATTCTGCAACTAATCAACTTTCCCTAGACCTCAACTACCACTGGGATTAACATAAAGCATTAATACACTAATTTCTATATTTAAGATGCTAGAAAAAAGACATACTGACTCTTAAGGACACATAGCAGTGATTACTTTAATTTAACATTTCTACACGTCCCAGTGCTAAAAATTAGGTTGAATTCCCTACATAAATATAATTCACATATACGCACTGCGTCCCAGCAACATGATGCAATACCCATAGTAGCTACTGCCAGAGTCTAAGATATACGGGTCTGGCTACTCTTTAGTTCCATTGATCAGACAATGAAGCCAAATGGCGTTAGTTTCGTTGCGGAATAGCTCGCGCGAGATTTAAATTTTGAGGAGTAGTTTGAACCTCCAAGTTTACATTTTACTGTTAAACAGTAATTATTTTATCCCGAATGTGATAACTAGCGAATAAAAAGAACTACTAGCTTACAACAAATGATAACATACAAATTACAATTAATCATTTGCTCATCGATTTAAGATAATTTAAATTTGAAATACTGTATTATAAATCACATGGTAATTATTTGTTTAGTAAAATTTTATCATATATACATGGCTATAAATTATTATTTAAAAAAGTATTGATGTATAAAGGGACTAAGGCACCAATCAGTCTTACCATCTAGCTGATAGCATCTGAGGTGATTTTTGATTTAATCCTGATGAGTAGCATTTAGGGTAATTTGTCTGAATACGAAAATTAGAGTCTTTCCTTTAATAAAGGGATAAGGCAGCATGTAAGAATGAAATACGCAAACGTGAAGAGTGAATAAGAAGGGTTTTTTTGAGTGGACAAAAAAATATTAATTACTATTCGAGAGTGTGAGTGGTGTTGTCTTAGAGGGTACGTTCTTGCAGAAGGCTAAATACCACTCACTTTTCACTTTTACTCATTTCGTTCTTGCATACAGTTTATAAAGTTGTGTGTACAACCCGAACGGGTAGTAAGACGCAGTGCTAATAATAATAATAATAATAATAATAATAATTTATAAAGTTTCAATCAGTGGCAGCTCGTAGCTAAAATTAGTGGAGGTGCTGCTCCAGAATTTTTTTATCTTTTGTTTTAAAATTGTGTAAAGGGATAAAAACATGTATAAAAAGAAAAATTATTCAGCAACTCAATAAATTCTTAACAAAAAAAAACTTTTTTACTAACTTCAATATAATTGTTACAATTAAAGTTTGATATGTTCATTTAAAAATGAAATCCATTCTTCTTGTTTTAATTTGCGCAAAACGTTCAATAATTTTCTCCTTGATCTCTGGATGAAAATTGAGGAAATTTTTCTCCATTGAAAGTACTGTAAGCGCATTTAGTCTTTCCAAATTCATAGTGATTCTTAAAAAAGTTTTTATTCTTTTCAATGTTGAAAAGAAGCGCTCTGCCTCTGATGTAGTCATGAGAATTGTCAAGAGGATTTTTATCAGTTTCGTAATTTCACTAAAAACATCATCTAGATTATTTTCTAAGATAAATTTCAGCAGCTCAATTAATTTGCAATATACATGAATATCAGTCCCACAATAGAATATTTTTAGTTCAGTTTCAAGCTTTTCTTTATCAATCATGGTATAAACTTCAGTGGTCAAAACTATCTCTTTCGTGGGATGTTCATTCTTAAATATAGTGAAGCAATTCTTTTTGAACAATTTAGCAGCTACTAAGTGTTTAGTGGAAGAATATCTGTCCATTATATCAACACATATATAGTCACACACTTCCTTAGTATACAGTCACAGAACATACTTTTTGAGGATGCGAGGCCATGGCTAAAGTTTTCTGTTAAATAAATGAACTGAAAAAAAATTAATCAAATAGAATAGCTGGGAGCAGAATAATAATCTAATTCTATACTCTTCTACATTTTATCACATTCAATAATATGGTACACGGTTTTTAAGCACAACACACGCTGAGTAAAAAAAAAAAAATTCTTCCACCATTAGGCCAGAGTCAGCACTGCGAGAGCAACAGCACCCCCTATATCTGGCAGTACCGCCTTCCTCTCCACTCCCCTCCTATTTGCGCATGCGCACAACAGTCAAAAATCACATCACTGGCACTGTGAAGCGCACAGTTCTATACAAATATTTTTTATCTTTTTCATAAACTGGGGATGACTACTGAAGTGCTGACATTAAGCTTAAGGAATATATATTGTACTACAAAAATAAAGGAAGAATTAAAGAAAATAAGGAACTAATTATATTAAATGTTATCGATAATATCAAGTGGAAATAGGGGGTGCTGCAGTTCCGCAGTGCCTATACACGAGCCGCCACTGGTTTCAATACTATTTTATTATTTAAAAAAATAGATTTAAACATATTACTTTGGTACTTCCGACTTTATAATAGTCCCAGGTTTGTTTCCCACCTTCAAGTGGACATTTTTCAAATACTATATTTGACTTAAGCGCCAAGACAATTATTGATAGTATTTATCACACCTAAATATTATTTAATTAAATTACTGTAGTAATATTACTTGCAGCAACATATCGATTGTTACTACCAAGCTGTAGTACAGCCATATTAAGAGGGTTTAACACATCCGGATGTGAGCAGTTTCAGTCCGCTATGAATAATTTAATACTTTTGTGGCAAGTGCCATTTAAATAACTAAACAAATAGTGTTACGTTTTTAATGTGATGTTGTCAAATACTTTCGAATGTAAATAACATAATTTTATTTTCTATCGATTTTCCATATCTTTGTGAGTGTATTGATACAAATAACTATAATTTTTTTTTAATAATCAACAAAAATAAGTGAAATATTTATGGGTAAGGTTTTTGAACATCTTCCCCTTCTTACTTTACCTTTCTAACCTTTCATATGCAAATAAATGTCCTTCATCTGGATTTTGATTCTAATGAGATGTCTGAATATTACAAAATCAAATTATATTAAATAGGCCTAGATATGATTATAATATCATTTGATTTGCCGTTTACCTTCAAGTATAAATGGTAATAGAATTTTTTTAATTATTTGCTGTTTTGAGAAAATACAATGTTTTACTTGTATCAGTTCTAGAGCACCACCCCCAATTAGAAAATAAGCTTTTTTACTTTGGTATATAAATAATGTTTAAAGTTAAGGCAGTAGAAAAATCCCTGTTTTAATTTATAAATAAACATACAAGTAACCAACGATATAGAGGTGGTGGTAACAGATATCTAGCAGAAGTATTTTTATTGCAAACATTGATCAACCAATGTGGGAATAATTAAGAGAAAAATTAATATTAAATTATAAAAAACAATTACACACTTTCCTTTTGCAAAATTCTTTCATCAGTATCTGCTAAAATCCACTCTCGTAGAATATCTTATGGCCAAATATATTTTTCACAAACTCTTTCACTAGATTTGTTTTGTTTCCTAAAGTTCTTTTGACCAGAATTTTTTTTTTCTCACAATCATGTCTCTCAAAATTTGAGGGTGTATAAACGTTGACACGTCAGTTTTAAAACAATCTGGAAACCTACATTTATTTTTGTTTTTTACATGTGAAACCATTATGCAGAAATAAAATCTCATAAATCTGAACCAAAGTCTAGTATATATATTAGACTGTGTCTGAACAGCTGTTTATATAAAACGTCACAACTATCTGCAACGATTACAAGCGTTCTCATGTAGTGGCAAATCGTGCATTTAAAAAGCTTCAAAGTCTGATCAACTTTTATACAGGTTCTTGAGTAGAGTGTCATAGGAGTGTTCAGCTTATACCAAACTTTAAGTTGTAGGCTGAATTGAATTGGCCACTAGAACACGCCATCATCTTGCAAGTTGTAGGAAGGTTGTGCATGTAACCAAACTGTAGTTCACATAAGCTGAGTAAGTTGAAACATATTGTTGGGGGTGGGTTTTTTTTATGGTTTATAGGCGAGATATTTAAGAACAGTGAATAACTGTACAATCCATTATTGTGAAGGAATGAAGGCTGTCAGCCCATCACAGAACTATGAAATATGACAACAAAATAAAAAATGATACCGCTATCAAAGAAAATTAAAACACTTAAGTAGCTAGCTGAAACTGACATTCATTACTTTGGACTCATGACCCTGCCTATTTTTCATATACTACAGATCCGACTTATTTTGTTTTTATATTTAAAAAAATACTACATGGCGTTAGCCTGCAAGCAAGCTAACCGACCGAGCGGCTGCCACTGTCAGCGAAGATGTTGTCAACATTTACGGATAGAGTGTGTCATGTGGTCAGCACAACAAACCCTTCGGCCGTTAATCTTAGTTTTTTCTAGACCGGAGCTGCTACTAATCTATTCAAGTAGCTCCTCATTTGTCTTCACAAGGCTGAGTTTGACTCCGTCCAGACTCACTGATTTACAGAAGAATTCTGGAAGCTCTAGGGATCGATCCTGGGACCTTTAGACCTGTAACCAGGAACTATGACCACTAGACCACAGAGATGGTAATGTATTAGTACATACTGTATAAGAATAAAGATTATTTATAAATACTTACAACACATATTTTTATATATTATACATCTACAAAGAGGTAATTATTATTTTATTTAAAGGTAGTACTAATTTAAATGTGTGGGCGTTGATTGGTCTGGAACACCAACACTTCCTCACACATGTTACACTTTATACTAAGTCACTTGTTGTACACCTTTAGAACTTTCAAGTGACGGGTAAAATATGTAGGTGTACTGTACATCAATAATCAATATATGATAAGACTAGAATCGATTGCTTACCACACCAGGAGCTTGAAAGTTGAATTTCCCGGCGTTGTTTGAGTGCTACTAGATAAACCCTTCTGTATATTCCAAAGAAACGTCAAAAGATTTTTTTTTTAATATCACAGATTAATATAGATTTTACGTTGTACATTATCTTTCACTCGCTTGTATTACAAAATAAAGCATTTATAACATATATAATGTAACAATATACAACATAATATTTGTTTTATATTATCATTATCTCCATTGTTAGTTAGAAAGACAATTTTTTACAAAACAAAATAATATAACCCGCTTCGGTGGCCGCATGATCTACTCACGTATTGGACTAGACTGCCGATGACGAGGAGATATAGGTTCGAATCTTGGTCGGGTGTACTGGGGGTGGCTTTTCTAAAAATTGTTTTCTACTCTCCCTCTGTGCAAATGCGGATACACTTCCTATAAATATAGCCTACCTATTTCCTATAACCATCAAAGTAATTAGTATATAAGCGTATAAACCGAACGGGTGGTAAGACGCAGTGCTAAAAGAAATGTACATAAGCTTTGCCCAGTTTCAGGGGAGGACCCAAGGAAGGAATTTGCACCTCCACACCTAGCTTTCCCCCCTTCCCCCAAGATTTATTATAGTTTTAATAAGGCCCGCTTCGGTGGCCGGCCGCATGATCTAAGGAAGTGGTATTCAACCAGGGGTACGCGAAGACATCTTAGGGGCTAAATAAAGTGTGTGTATATACATTTATATATTTGTAATAGTTTATTAAATATTAAGTTTTAAATTATATATATATTGTATATATATACATATATTTTTTAATATATATACACATATATAGTAAATATATAAATATGTTTCTCATTTAAAATTTATTATTTAGGCCTAATACATTATTTTGGATGAATTTTTAGCACCACGTCTTACTACCTGTTCATTCAGGTTATACGCATAGGTATTTATTATGCTATCATGAATTAGGGATGAAGAAGGATGAATTTAGAGGAAGTATACCCGCATTTTTGTGTAAGGAGAGTGTAAACTCATTGTGGAAAAAACTATCCTCAGTACACCCAACCGGGGTTTGGACACCGATCTCCCTGTGATCAGCAATATAGGTTATTGCAAGAGTGACGCCTTAAACCATGTGACCACAAAAGTAGGTATTTTTAAAATTTGGAATGTAGATTACAAAATACGTATAGCTTGTATTATACACAAACAGCTATGGGTTGGCCACCCATAGATTTTGAAACTACGGCTCAAAGTCATGTTGTGCCTTTCTTTTGGCTAGTTTCAATGTAATAGCTTCTGAAACCTTTTACTGAGTATTTCACTTTGTTGAATATGATTTGAACTGCTTAAATTATCTGCACCTTTCCTCTTACTTGTTTGTATGTTCCTTAGTAGATAGCGAGGCTAGCGCTACCAGGTAACAATAATATTCACTATATAATATATAAAATATATGATATAATATAATATATAATACAAAATACATTATCTATTATACATATTATATTTGTTTGGTCCGATACACAATAACCAATCCATTATTTCAACAAATATGAGAGTAGCTTTTATTATGTTACTTATTGAAGACGTTACAAAATTACTCTGAGTATATTTCTACCTCATTCATCACATTTCTTAGGACTATCAACTTAACATAAACTTTTACTAACATAAAACATTATTTTATATATTTTGTAAATTATATATAATAGGCCTATATTATACATATAAAATAACAGAATTGTTATACAGTTTATTTCATTATTATTTAAAGTTATAATATACAGTCGTTTATTTTTCTGTCGGTAAAGTCTAAAATTATACTTATAGTAGACCAAATTTTAATCCTCTAACTGCATAGTTTACTGCGCTAAATAATAAGTTTGGTAAAGAAAATAGCTATTTTCAACACATTAAAAAAGAATGACAATTTACAACAATGATAGAGAAGTTGACTCCTGCAACTAACTTTTAAAATGTATTAAGTGTCTAAAACTTTCCCGCGGAAGAAACCCAATAACCTTATTTTAATTTGACTCTCCCAATTTAAAAGACATTTCCTAGTTCCTATATATACTGTATTATGAAGTTAAGAGTGAACGAGTGACATCATTAAAAATCTATTAAAAATATATCTAGTTAACTCTTTTTATATGAAACGCTTATCCTCCAACAGTTTTTAACATTTTTAACACGCCAGCTCTTGCGTTTTAGCTCCTAGACTTTAATAAAGTGAGAAAAGAGGTTAATAAATTTAAATAGTTGTTCACAGGATAGGTCGGTTGAAATAAAATATTGGTCACCATGCAAGTGTCACTGTCTTGCGCATTGTATTATTACTTGAACATACTATGTACCGGTATGCAAATATAAGTAAAATTGTGTCATAAGAAATTACAAAACTGTCACAATAGCTTACTTTATTTTAAGAGACTACACCAAAGTATCCTAAGTGACAATCACTAATTGAATATACCAATCTATTCTAAATATTCAACTGAAAACACATATAAATATGTATACGGGTGTACCGTAACATGTGGGACCCACTTAAGTGGGGGGCAGGAGGCATAAAAATAATGAAAACCGATCATAAAAACATGTGTCCCATTTTACCTTATTTACATGCCAATAATGCGGAATTAATTAACACTATAGGAAGTGCTCGAAGTGGTCACCTTTGGCTTGAATGTACCCTTCAGTTGTCGGGTCGTAGAATGCTACACTCTTTCATAAACACCAGGTGTTTGGAATAACCCCATAAAGCATAACAAGTCAACAGATCGACATATATCGAGTATGGTACACAAACAGTTTAGTGGAAGCCGTGGGGTATAACTCGGAAACAAGGTCGAATGGTAGTGCAACAGAAAGTTATAAGAACTTATTTCTATGAACAATGGCGCACCCAGAAGTTTACTTTGGAGGGAGCATACAATTAAGATTGTAGCCAGGATTATATTTCGGTTGGGAGGAGGGGGAGAACTTGGTAGCCACCACTCAGCTGACCGCCTGAGGCCGGGGAAATGTATGAATATTAATTAAAAGCCTCTAGAACAAAGTTGCTCAACATTTCTAAGCTCGCGGCACCCTTATTAAAGGGATTTGAATCCTGTGGCACCCTTTTTAGAATTTTCGTGCTTTGTTTTTCACATTTCTTATTTAAAGTGGAATATATAAAAGTAGTATATTAAACAATAAATAAGCAGTGTTTAAATCTTTAAATTATTTTAAAAAAGCTTCACATTCAATTTTAAATTTGCAATAATGTTTACTAGCTATTTTCTAAGCCTGAATATGCTACAAAGCGAGTTGTTAAATCTTCATCAAAATAATACAACTAACCACACGGGGTGGTAGTAAATAAGGAACATAAATTATAGTTAATAATACAACTACAATTTGTTAATAGTTTCACTCGTGGTGATTCTATAGTTGTTTAAAATATTTGTTACTTTAGTTACCTTTTTATTAGTCTGTCAGATATGACACGCACAACAGAACAATCGCTCATAGTTTTAAGAATAGCTGATACCTATATTTGATCACCGATATTTAAGAATCGACTACATTGTTTGTTCTATCCCACACTTATCAAGAAATTGTGATCATGATCTACGTTGATCTAACTTCAATGCCATAGTTGGTCTAATTAGGAAATAGATTATTATACATACATGCATTCATACATACATACATACATTCATTCATACATACATACATAAATACATACATACATATATATACATACATACATGCATACATACATACATACATACATACATACATACATACATACATACATACATACATAAATACACCCACACATACATATACACATACACATATACCCACATTCACACATACACACATACATACATACATACATACATACATACATAATTATTTCGTTCCCTGATGGGAAAGGCAAGAAACTGTGTATATGACTCAAAAAAGAACTCCGAACTTAATCAATCTTCTCTAACTTTCATCACACTTTCCTATCCTTGCATACCTCTTTCGCTTCAACATGCACCGAGTCATATACCCTGTATAGTTCTTAAAACTCTTATTAAAGTTTTTATTTTTCACATTCGTGTACACGTGAGCATTGAGCAACATTGGTAAATAGTTTTTAAATTTTAATATATATATATATATATATATATATTAGTGTCTGGGATACATCACACGTAGTCCAGTTTGTGGGAAGATTAGCCGATAGTAACTATCCACCTTTGTCTAGGGGGACCCCGAATATACTAATCATATATCCTTTCCGTGGAGGCTCTTTCCATATCCCGATGAGATGAGGTGATGGTGATAGTGAATAATTGGTTGTGAAACTACTGGAAACACTTAAACCCAACTTAAGCCTGACTATCCAAACCCTAGTGACCGTTGGGATATTTCTCCTTTCAGGAAAATTAACCATAGTACCAGCCGGGAATCGAGCTTGGGATTCCTAGGTTCGTAGCAAGGTATACTGATCACTATACCACGTGGCCGGTTCTTGGCCTAATAAATATGTTTGTATTATCTCTAGGTATACTTATGGAACTGTAAAATCTTAAATATGATGGTTTTGTGACTATTTTGAACAGAGACAGCTATTCTTGTCTCGTCTGTCCTGGGCTACTTTGCATACTGCACTGGCAAGATCCCACGGGATTCCACCAGGGATGAAGGAAGACTACAAAGCCTCCACAGAAAGTTCCCCCCTTTAATTCTGAACGTGCTCTGCTCCAAATCCTCTGCTTTCCTTTAACAAGTAAGTCGCCGTTTCCAGCTATTTTAAAATATGCTGTCCCCACTGAAACAGAGCTTTCTTATGGAAACTTTACTGCACCTATATAAAAACCTACGTTTCTATTTATATTCCTAGATTAAACGGATATTTTAACAGGTGATGGGTTATTAAATACAGCAATAAGATGTTAAAATATGAAAAACCGTTAAGATAAATGTATCTTGAATTAAATATCACCCACGTTTTCTTTACATGTTAAATATAATATTCAGTACCAGTAGACAAATACGTAGAGCATAGGTACAGTACATAAAGACCTTCATTTTAGGGGCTGTTACTTCAATCTTTAGGTGATAATATTAGTTGACGAGTTTATAAAATAAATTGTACAACACAATCGCACAAACTTTCTCATAGTGTATTTATTGTAGCTTGGAACAAATGTTTCAAAAATAGGATCTCAGTAATCTACTCTTAAGTAAGTATTCCTCAAACACACAAACACACAATCTTATTAAACACAATAAACACTCTTCATATATTAATTTTAAACAGAATCGATCAAATATTTATATCAAGTATAAAATTTTCAAAAATCAGTTATTTGTAAACTTACCATAAACTATTTTTAATTTTTAAAAATAAAATTACTATTTTATTTATCTTGAACAACAATTCCCAGATAATCATTTTGAACTAAATATTCAATGGCATTTTAGAAAACATTCTAAAATATGAAATAAAGTAAGGAGTGTAATATAATAATAGATAAGACTAAACCAAATTGATGTTAAATTTAATGTATATTAAAATAAATTATCAAAATAAATAATTAATTATTTGAATTAATATTTGACAAATTAGACTATGAAAGAACGTGTCTGACAAATACACAATAAATAAAATTAAATAATTAAAATTGATACAGTAAAAACATGACTAGGATAAGCTTGTTATGTGTACCTCTCTAAGTTTGATATATTATTAAATTTTCAACAATATATATTTTTTAAATTCTAAAGTTTGTTTTATGTAAACGACCTTTAAATTAATCTATTGAAAAGTACTTAATACGTACCATGTAAAAAATAGTACACAGAAACCAATTTTGAAAAAAATTGTTGCAGCTAACATCACTTCATCTATATATTGAAGCCACATTTTGACAGTTAAAATCCTTTCTTCTGATTCTTCACAAACTTTGTGTAAGTCTTCCATCACTTGGGTACATGCCGTGGATGAACTACATCTTCTGATGATTTTTCATGCTAAGTAATTCCTCACTTTGGCCCACCAGTGTTTTGAAAGAATTACCTTTAGCTTCATTATACATTCCAGCTAAGCAGTTAAACAACGCGCACAGTGTGAGAAGATGTGCTCTCAAAGATCGAGAGAAAGCATGGCCTTACAAAAGATGGGGTATTGTGTTCTTGGCAAACACGTTTCACGTTAGCTCCTCGATTCCACTCCCTTCCGTGATGTTTCCTATTGAGCCTGACAAACCCATCAGTAAGTGAAAACCACCCAGTCGTACATTTATTGTTGAAAGAGGGCTTCCAGATTCTTCTGACGTCATGATTTCACTTGCCTTTTAAAAAAGTGACCGGTCTAATGCTACAAAACAAGGTTTGTTCTTAACTTTGCTCTCTGATGCAGCAACGCTAAGTTGATCGCACTCATGTTATTTGCCTCTAAATTTATAAAAGGGACTGGGACTGATGAACTCCTGCGTCCCGATGAGTCTCTTGCATGTATCCACTCCAAAATGGTATCTGATACTCTGAGAACCAGAACTAACAAATCAAAGGTAGGTTTAACTGTATTCCTTGCCTTAAAATTCTTTTGTTAATTTCTATCTTCATTTATTTCAATGAAGATGTAGCTGGTTTCATAGAATGCACAGTTGGTATACAGTTAATATTTCAGTTTATTTTCGTCTTCACATCTCGGAAAGAGGCATTGGAGTTGAAACTGCCTCATCTAGGGCTATGCACTTTATGCCACCAAGGATGTGGACAGTTCTTTTACCAGAAAGAGTCCTTGGGTTCATATCTGCATTGTCAAAGACTAACCGCATAAGAGCAATGTCTTCTACGGCCGGTTGGGAGCTTTCACTTGTACAGATCAGGTAACCAGCAGTCTCGTTATACGGAGCACAAACCGACAGAGAATGGACAACATCGATAATATAACTTGATCTACATTCACAGTGAAGTTGCACTGCTGGTCCTAACTGGAAAGGAGAAAGAAATGACCTGAAACGGAAGGCTGATATAGAGTGACTGATGGCAGCTGATTAATTTGTTTCATTGGATTTGTTGGTTTCCCTTCTATAACAATCTACATAAAAAGCTCTGGAATTCAGGTACAATATCTAAATCAGTGTTTCCCATCTCCTAAGACGGATACGTTAATATTGCATATGTTTTATTCACGAATGTTCTATCGGATTAATTCAGCAAATTTTCTCACAATCCTTACTATTTATTTTTAGAGTTTTTATTTCTCTCTCTGCACCACTGTTTATAATGTAAATTTATAGTGGCTTTCAAAAATCTGAACAAAGTTTTCTGTGAGCCATCATTTTTCTCAGAAACAATCAAATGTTCTTGGAAGTGACTCTTGAATCTAGTTTTCAAAATATAGTCTAATAGCTCAATTTCCTCTTCTCTTTCTTTCTCCCTCTCTCTCTCTCTCTCTCTCTCTCTCTCTCAAATCTTGTTACTATTTATTTAAGTCCAAGCAAGCAATAATGATATTAATCTAAAATTTCCCTGTGCCCAAAGCAAAAATCTCAAATTTTGTTTTTATTACCCTTGATTGGCAACCTACTTTCCCTTTTGGCACGTTCCTAAAGCTGATATAGCTATCATGATGGTATCTCGCTTCTGCTGTTGACATCCCTACATACTACACCCTAAGCCTATTTTTGAACATTTTACTCAATTCATCTTTCCGATCATTCCATATTTTCAAAATTTAATCTTTTATTTCAAATCCCTGCACTAATATGCTTTTTCTCCTTTTATTTTAAGTTTGGCTTAAGGGATTTACACACCGCAAGAGAGACAGTTCGTTTTGTAGTCAAATTTTTAAGACAGAATCCTCGTGAGTGGCTTAGTCGGAGGAGATTTATAATTTTCTTTCTACTCAAATTCGCTTTTTTCGAGCTCTGATGGTGCTTGGCTTAGTATAATAATCCCTACAAGTCTCGTTTACTTTTATCACTTGAAGATCTGCAATTTTTTCCAAAAAATCATCATTTATTGTTTTTCTTGTTTCTAAATATTTTTTTTTAAACCGCACAATGTGTTTTTTTCCTCATTTCCCTCACATTATATACATATCTCTTCGTTCGTTTTGTCACGCTTTCACATCACACTCATTAATAGAAATGTGAAAACAAAATAAAATTCTTATACTATATAAAAAACACAGTAAAATGACTTGAAATTGTTTTATTTAAAATTCCAAAACAACCACAGACTTTCCTTTCAGGCATCATGACTCGGACATACCATACCCACAATGACGACGTGCTTGGCGTTATCCGTATGAGACTAAAGCTAGACATAGCTTTGTGCCTGCAGGTTTGGCCAAATAAAAAAGTAATTATGAATATTGTAAATAATTAACTAGATGCCTAGCAATTTTTATTTGAATTTATATTTTGTAAAATGCGTGGTTTTCAAATAAATTGCCAAAGATGGCAGTATATAAAAGTGAGTTAACTCCAACATGTGAAATGTGGGTTTTTCAAGATTGAAACCCAAATGCAAGTTGAATGTGGTTGGAATTAGATATCTACGATGGGAACAAACTCGTGTGGACAGATTCAGTAACGAATGGGTGTTGAAGGAGTGCGTCTTGAAAGTGAATCCAATAGTTCAATGTGAAAACAAGTTTTACGTTGGTTTGGTAATGTTGAAAGGAGGGGTGTGAATCGAGCGACGAAGCAAATATAATATGATGTAATAGTGTGTGGATTAAAAGGAAGGGGTAGGCCATGCAAGACGTATTTAAATGTTGTAGACGAATATGTGAAAAATAGAAACAGTGAGAGTTTTAAGAATAAAAGAGCATGCATGGTCCTGTAAATGGATGATGTTGAAACGAAGGAAGTATGCAAGGATAGGGAAGTGTGGAGAAAGCTAGTGAGGATGGATAAGAACGGAACTGTTTTGTGAGCTACGTAAATGCACAGTTTTTTACCACCCCGAAAGGGAATGGTGTTATTAGATAAAAAAAACATTTTAGCCTCCATTTTCCAATATGGTGACTTGAGCACTACATTAATTTGGGGGTAGGGTTGGGGAAATTTATAGAATTGCAATCAAAAGGCTAGATAAAATAAGTATACTAATTCTCTTATATGTATGAAATTTTTTTTTAACCTTATTTTTGTAACTGGCTTCAACAGATATTTACACAAAACAACTGGTTTTAGTTTAATTCTGATTGTAGACTCACAAGTAGATTTATAGTATAAGGGTGACCGTACATCCCGTTTTGAACGGGACAGTCCCTTTTTTTACTATATTCCGGGCGTCCTGTCGTTTTAGTAAAAGTTCAGTTTTTGTCCAGTTTTTATTCATAAAAACTTTAAAAACATGCTTAAATATTGGTCTCCATCATAACTTATAATTAAGTTCGCATCAATGGCTGCTATTGTACTATTCAATCATGTAACCATTGATAAAGGTACGTTGATCAAGATCGACAATTACCCATTGAATAAATAGTTTAGAGTAGTCAAATTTCTAGTGTTATCAGGTAGGTAGCACGTTTATTAAGTCGATGTTATTTTTTTTCGTGAGCTAAAACCGTGATGCGAGATAATAAGGGGAATAGGCGCTAAGAATTTGTAGGACCTAAGTAAGAGTGTGAAAGGAACGTCGTTCATTTAGTCGTAGCCATTCAAGCTTTTTAAAGTAAGAGGATTAAGGTCAAAGTATATTAGATTGTGAATTAAGCGAACGCATTGATTATGTACGAGCTTTGAAAACCTGTTATTCTCGGGTAATTTCTCTTGCATAAATACTCAGGAAATTATCAGGGAATGTTCTTGAATACCCAACATTATTTAAAACTACCTAATAAAACTCTTTAAACTATTAACGTTGCAAAAATTATGACTAAACAATCATAACATTATTCGAATTAGTTTTATTAGACTTAGAATTTTATTTATTTATTTATTTATTTATCATTTGAATGCAAATTTTACATTTCAACGTGCTGAGAAGTTTTTTATTTGATCTCTTTGCGCATGAGTCAATGACGTTTTATTTACATATTATGCTATCGATAGAGGTTGATATTAAATAGTGATATTTTTTCCAATTGCATAAGAAATATCTATCAATTCATTATGAAATATTAAAAAAGATCCACTTGAGAAAAATAATGCCTAATTCAAAGCTAAACTATTATTTGAAAGTTGTGTTTTAATTTGCCAAAATGAAATAACGAAATGATTCTAAATTTGTATCATGTGAATCAAGCATGCCGTGGCGCAATGATTTTGATCGACTATTGAACGAAGTTCGTAATCGATAGTAATTACACATTCGTCAAAACGCCAATTTGAACTATTTAAAATGTAAAACAGTCGTTTGGAAAGAACAAATGAGAAATAAACTGGTCCTGAAAAACGCTGAAAAGGACGTTACATCGTTGTATGAAAAAATTGCTGCTGTGAAATATCCATCTTCACATTAAAAAAATAGATTGATAAAGAATATTATACTAGCGTGTTCCTAATATATTTTTTGTTTTAATTTTTGAAATGTAATTCAATTCAACGTATCTCAAAATTTCCGTTTATTTCAAAGATTTTTTAGTGTAACCTATTTCAAACATTTTACCATCTCAGTTATATATATATATATATATATATATATATATAT
>CABEEJ010000345.1:259062-309726 GCA_901482245.1 Timema douglasi
GTTAATCCTGCTAAGACACAGGCCCAATTGTGTCGTTATCGATACAGAGAGCAGAATATATACAAAACTCAGTAGAGGATGAAAGGAGAAGGGGTAGGATATATTCTGGACTAAAATGGAACAATATGGCAGCATCATGAACATTCTCGTAACGGAGACTCGTCACTGCGCATGCCCAGCCAAGCCTAGGCGTCGCTTAGATTGCCAGACCTCACACGCTTTTAGTGTCTTGTTCTCCCGGGCCAGTGATGTTCGTCCGGAGGCTTTGAGCCGTTGTTCCCCGCAGGCCCAGTCGACAGGCGAATGCAGTAAGTCTCTTCTATTTGTTTTGTTTTAACGTCTCCCTTATAACGTCCAATGCTACAATATATAGACATACGGAATAAACTAGCATCATAGCTCACCAAGCTATGCCACCAGAAGTTGTTTATTCTCATTGTTATGTCGTACCTGTATTGGCGATAGTTTATCCATCCAAATTTAGGTATGTAATAGCAGCGTTATAGAGCCCCTTTAAGATAATATTGATTTTTTGTTTTTTATTTTTAAGATTTTTTTATCTGCCTCTACAAAATTAAATATGTATACTCAATAAAAAATTTTTGTTTGAGTTAAGCCGTTTTGAGGCCACCCGGACCCATATTTTCTTATATCCTAACTTTTCAACTTTTAGGCTATAGGCCTATGGGTTGATCCTTTTACCGATATTCAAAATTTAAATTTTCTTCCTTATTATTATTATTATTAGCACCGCGTCTTACTACCCGTTCGGGTTATACGCACTTACGCTAATGTGTAATGGTAGGGTGATTAGACCTACAGTTTAACGTGGAATCCGAGCCACGGTGAAGGCCTGGCATTCCCCACATTCACAAGATGTCTTGTCAGAGGTGAAGGAAAGGTTTGGTAATCAGATAAATCTGTGCCGAGACCGTCTTCCTTATTGAAAGGTAGATTTTCTAATAGTTTTGGAGAGATAAGTTATTGTCCCTCCCACAACCCATTTCGGTTCCCACACTCCCATTTTGAAATTTTAAGACCTATTTGGCTATCTGATAGTGAGCTTTTGCTTTCCTGCCTAATTTCAAATTTTAAACGCCAAAAATATTTTTTTTTACATATTTATTCAGACATCATTCGGTTAACCGGGTAGAAATATTTACGTACATGCCAAATTTCAATTTTATTTTAAACCAAGAAGTTTTATTTTCCATCGGCTTAGAAAATTTTGGGAACCCATTTCTTGAAACCAATTTTGAAATTTTAGAAGGACTACTTTTAGATTTGTCTTTATTTGGGGTGGTCATTCTAACGGATTGCAAGTATTTTTGAGTTTTTGAAATTCTTAGCTCTCCTTCAACCCACATATTAATTTTTAAAATTAAAAAAACTTCATTCTTTTCTAGTTATTTGCAAAGTTTATATCTGTAGCGTACCAAGAAGGTAATTTATTCTATAAGTTGGAAATTTCTTTTAGATCCCCATTTTGTTATTTCAAATTTTAAAATTGTTGAGCTTTTGGTGTGGTCTTTTTTTACCATATCACCAAATGTCAATTTCTTACCTCACCGATAAATGGTTGATCGTTTTAATTTTGTGTATTTCCAACCTCGACCATTTCTCATGCTCCCAATTTAAATTTTAAATTTTCAATCTCTTCTGGTTATTTTGGTTTGACACTTTATATTTAACAAAATTATTTCAATTTTCTACTTTACTTAAATTTTTTTAAAGGAAAGTCTCTTTCCATTTTAGTGTTCTTTATTTTTAAATTTAAAAATATTCAGACCTTCATTATCGTGTGGGGTGGTCCTTAAACCTTCTTTACAGATTTAAATCTTCTACCACACAGAAAAATTAGTTTCTTCTTTTAGTTTTGTCAATTTGAAAACCACCAACACTCCCCCATTTCACCATCCCTAACTTATATAGATAACATATTTAACACTAATGTTGCTGTTTGGAGTGTTCCTTCTACATCCCTGGAAAATTAATTCTTTTGCCGCTACTAAAGGTTTTTTCTAATTATATGCCTCTACTTCACTCCCCTATTTTACATACAGGTACCAATTTAGTGTCAGTTGAATCGAATTTCAAAAAACTAATTATGGATTCTTGAAAATTCGACAGAAAATAACCAATATCGATTTTTTATAGCATATACGTACAGATTTAGGGTCATCTGACCGGAATTTCCAAATAAATTACGTTAATAATAAATTATGTTTAGCTGTGTTAGAAATCACTGAAAATCGAGTTTCAGCGGTATCGGGAAAACCGGTTTTTTTGACCAATAGAGTAAGCATGGGGACTTTTTGCCACCCCAGATTAATCCCATTTATGAATTTTTCAGGTTTAGATATTTTCCCATCATTCTCGGATTCCTGGGAAACTCCATATTGAATTTAAACCTTCTAGCTCACCGGGAAGTATGAGTAAAACCTCTGGAAGGAAAAACAGACACGGCATGGATTTGATTTTAATTATAGAAAAAAGCGATTTCTATTGGACAAAAGTATTTCCATTCCAATAATCATTGAGTGTAATTAAATGAGTTTAATTACTATACCGTTACTTACTGACCATTTTCAAATATATTTCAAATCATCATTTATTTTATCAACAATTGACAATAAGTTGAAGCTACAGTCTGACAATTATACATGTAGATATATCATTTGCTTATAAGTGACTTACAATGAGACAGGGAAGAAGGCCAATCATTAATTAAAAAAAGTGAAAATAAATTAGTAATGGTCTCAGAACGGGTCCTTTTATTCATTTTTTTCTAAAGGACACCATGTTAAGGCAGTATAATTAATGATCAACATTTGCATGTGACCATATACCATATTATCGAATCCAAGAAGTCCACGAATCTAAGATGACCCCCAATTTTTCAATGGTTCTGAATCAATTTTTTTTAAAGTTGTATTTATTTTATTATGAATGAAGCAAATAATAATTATGGTAGACTTATATTTGTAATGCTCACAAATTGTTTTTTATTTACAAAAAACCCACCTATGTTGACCTAAAATCTCATTAGGGTTGTAAAATTGCTAAGAAATGTCTTCTTTTTTTTTTTTGTCGCAAATATTGCGTTTGCATAAGAATGTTAACTATGAAAAAGTTTTATAAAAACAATGAAAGGTTAATTTTTATTATGACAAATGATAATCGTTAGTGAAAATCTGAGTCTCATACATACCCTAATCCCCCTAAATACGAACATTGGACTCGACCATTAACGCCAGCTTCTAAAAAATCTCACTTGCACTTTCACAATAATATACAGAAAATAAAATAGTATAAAGTAAAGAGATATAAGAAGAAATCAAAGGATAAATACACTACAAATTGTTGATTTTTTAAGGAAAATATAAAACACATTCCCATGTTACAAAAAATCTAACCGATAAACACGTCTGCTGTGAACTACCATAAATGTCAGCCGCCATGACAGCCAAGCGTAAAATATTAGTGATAATCAAACAAGCATCTTTATTCTTATTTCGAAACCGATGATCTAGGAAAATCTGATCAAAGATAATAGTTTACTTGATATTATTCAAAAGTTAGATATTTTGTGGAGTTTCAAGAATTAAAACTAAAGTTCGGCATCGCTAAAATTTTATAGGAAAAACTACGTATGAACGAGTGTTTGTTTAAAATCGATTCGAGTTTTCTCATCACGTTTTACTTGACTAGCGCTAGCTAGGTAGGCAAAGTTTTAAGAATTAAATATGTAAAATTTAATCATTCATTTTTTGTTTTTAAATCTATTTTGATTATTGTGAATGGATGAATTTTTAATATCGTAGTGAAGTAATTGGAAAAGTAATCAAAAACAGCACAACTAAATAAAATTCCATTCAATTATGCCCATCACTATCCCCAACCCATTTGAGGAGTTAACCGTGTTAAATACTAATGAGTGATATCGAGATATTTTAGCATGTAGTATCGATTATTGCGATACCAGTCGATACTATGAATATCGAGGAATCGAGTATCGTGTTGGGCCACAATTAGATAGTTATTTTTAACGATAACCTAAATAAAGCTTAAAAATCCGTGAAAATAACAAAATATCCTGTTATCTGTGTTGTACCTTTAAAATATGAGAAAATAGATAAAAATGTGTAAAAAAAGGCAGCCTTGCACTATTGTATTATATTAAATAAAATTGTAAAATGTTACCCTTTGATGTAGGCCTAACCCAATACTTAGTCTGCGATTTTAAGAGGCCCCTAGACTTAGAAGCTACAAATTTGTGGAAAAATCTCGTCTTAAATTCGGATAAATACGGTAGATAGTATCGCGTACAACAAATTCAGCTCGGGGAGAAATGAAAGTAATAAGTAAGTTAATTTAAAAGCAAGTTAAAATATACACTGTTAAGGGCCTAGCTAAAATCCAGAAGTATTAAAAAATATATAATCTACGAATGTCTATAGCAAGTATAATATCACAGCAGCACTGATTAAAGCCTACGGTACGTACCTCCTAACTGATCATTTTAAAGACAAATAAAACAAAAAACTAACTAAAAAGAAAGAAGTGACTAGGATGAAAGTCTAATACCAATAATAATTACCAGTTATGTTATTTGCACTTTTTATTTACTCTTTTAGCAACAATCATTAGACAAAAATAAATATTTGGAATATAAATAAAATATGTCACTTTTATGAATCATTATCTTTTAAGAGTTAAAAAAATTAACATAATACGATACCATACTGTTATTTTCGGGATAAAAAACCCCACATTTGTTCCCTAACTTCAGATTTTCTTGTATTCACGTTATTCTACTTAGATAGTCTGTAGATTGCAGCTCTCAAGTTTCTTCAGCCATCCAAAAATTATTTCCGTTTGGAATGCTAAAGAAACGAAGCATGTAATTTCCGCGCGATTAATGAATTCATCTAGCTTATTTTACTATGTTTTAATGAGAATAAAATTTATTTTCGTTTGATTTCATCTAGCATCTAGACAAAATTGTGATACTTTTACACACAGCTTTTGACTTAATATTAATGTGTTTGTAATGATACAATTAGCCCATTGTATTTAAATTACAAAAAGTATCTGATTTGTCACAAATGATATGCTTATTAGTTTATTTCTAATTTATAATGTTGAAGATTTTATGATGATCTGTATTCGATAACATTTATACAAATTGCAAAAATTAATGTCAATAATAAGAATATAATATCTTTTTAAAATATAATTATTATTATCATTTGTGTAAGAACAAAATTAGTATTTCAGCTAAATGTTTGATCTATCTGATGTCCGATTTTTCATTACGATATTGATTTTAAAATATAGAATATGTAGTTCATTGATACAATTAATATAATACTCCTCATAAATATATTTAAAAATCCTTGACAACTTTATGTAATAGGCTACACTACTAATTATCGTTTTATTATTATTTTCTTAGTCGTAGCTTTGTAGCTGTCAGTGGAAGAGGGTGGGGAAAAGGGGTAAAGGGGGGGTGCACAAAATCGTTAATGTATCGGGCCTTAAAGTTTATCTCAGTGGGCCTGAGGGTAAAAGGAAATGTTCATCTTGAATCCCCCACTGTGTGCGCCATTGTCTTAATGTACCTACTTAAATTAATACCAGAAAGGATCTACCTACGGTATATTTTTTGTCTAAATTATAATATGAGAACACAGTTAATATAATATTTATTTTACTGACGTAGTTATATGTAACACAGAATGTTAAGCTTATTGTGTATGTTTATAGGTAGAAATGTTTAGTTCGAAGCTACACATTGAGATATTACCACGTTCATTCAATGGATGCACCAAATATCCACGGTTATTTAAGCATGGCGTGGCTTGTGTGAATGCTGTTCACGAAGAAGTCCATACATTCATAGATCAACAAACGATCCACGTCGGTGTCAAGCTCGTTTTGATTGGTATGCCGGTGATGGGGAGGTTGGGGTTGGGTTCCCGGCTTGGTGTAGCCTAGTAAAGATGAAACCAATAGCCGAAACTATTGTTAATTTATTTTAGTGGGGATTGTCCCTCATAGATATCATATTCTGAAAATTGAAAAATGACACCTGGACACGGGAATCGAGCCCGGGACCTTCGGCTTAGTACGCCAATGCTCTTACCACTGAGCTATCCAGGATTCGTCCCGTGCCCATGGTCATTCTTCACTCATAGTTTAAGGCAGAGTCTAAGATGGACGTGCGGAAGTCGTCAGCTTATAAACATGTGATTATATGAGATCACAGCCATCAGACCACGCAGCCATTAGCGACTCGGTAGTTGGCAATTTAGCAGCCATTCGACAATTATATATATATAATTGTACAGGATCTTGTATATATTCATGAAACAAATAGCCGAAACTATTGTTAATGCATTTTAGTGGGGATATTCCCTCTTAGATGTCATATTCTGAAAATTGAAAAATGACACCTGGACACGGGAATCGAACCCGGGACCTTCGGCTTAGTACGCCAATGCTCTTACCACTGAGCTATCCAGGATTCGTCCCGTGCCCATGGTCANGATAATCACATGTTTATAAGCTGACGACTTCCGCACGTCCATCTTAGACTCTGCCTTAAACTATGAGTTAAGAATGACCATGGGCAAGGGTCGAATCCTGGATAGCTCAGTGGTAAGAGCATTGGCGTAATAAGCCGAAGGTCCCAGGTTCGATTCCCGTGTCCAGGTGTCATTTTTCAATTTTCAAAACTAGTAAAGATGGTTTTTTCTTAATAGTTTCCCACTCTCCTTCTACGCAAAGGCTGGTACAGTTCCACAAAAATTCAACTTTTCTTATTCCTCATAATTAGTGGGATTAATATGTTTACGTATAATCCTAACCGATAGTGAAATGTGGTGGGGAACAAAATCAACCAATTCAAATATATCATAAAATATTCTATAAAGATATAATTAATAAGACTAAGATCCCCTTAGCTATAATTATAGTACTTAGCGCGCTTTTAAACCTTGACATCTCTCCACAGTTTTTACTCGAATGCACGTGCTGCTGCTTTTGAAACTTTTTGTTCCTGACATTTAAAACGTTTATTATAAATTTAAAATAACCCACTGAAATGGCTTTATAAATGTGCCTCTTTTAAGTTTCGTATAGGACATAATGTGAGATATCTGTATATTTAAACAAAAGGTAATACGTATAACCTGACCAGGTAGTAAGACGCGGTGATAAAGAATAACAACTGTAAAAATAAAAAGATTAACGTACACTGTGTGTAGTGTAGTGTAGTGTAGTGCAGTTTCTAATTTATTAAAAGAAGCATAAAATGCAGGTAATAAAAAACTTTCCTCGATCTTGTTTTTTTTAAATAAACCAAAAATCCATTTTACTTTTGTTTGAAATACAAGGAAATCTATTTTCAATTTGCTACATCATGATTACTCGGATCGCTTATTAGCATACTACTGTTCTTATATATCTGAAAACTATGACCTGCCATACCTGTACCAGATTATGCACAAGTTACCATGATAGCTACTTGTTTTGCTAACAGTCACCGTGATAGTTGGTTGGGCACACGGTAACAGTTAGCTTGTAGTAAATTAAGTACCTTTGAAAACATCACCCGTGTGGCCAGCGCTCCACACTGGTGTATTGATTTGAATGCCCTGAACAAAGAGTAACCATTACTATGCAAATAGTCCACTTATTGTTCATACGTCCAGTGGCGCAGTTAGTAAGGAAGGAAGAAAGACAAAAAGAACCTGAAACACCTTACCACTCCCACTCACCTTAAAAAGGAGGTGAGTTAATTAAAACCAAGACAGCTTTGAACCAATAAAATTAGGTGCCGGTTTTGTATAAAATAGCCTCTAGCTATTTGTTTGAACCCAACATTGAGCACTGTAGACATATACACGTCACGTTACTGTTATCACACAGTCATATTCACATTAAATAAACATTATACAATGTAATTACTATTTTTTCGGCGTTTTCTAGGCAAAAATCTTACATACAGTATTAGGGACACCACACCACGTCTAAATATTTGTATTATTGCAACACATTAATAGTAATAAATTTCTTCGTTTGGGCTGGAGTTTAGAGTAGTCACGCAGTATTCACTGTATGATACAAGAGGGGACTAAAAGAGGAACCCTAAGCCTGTGTTGTATTCAACGTGAGTAGCGTGGTGGCCCTGCGGTTCCACCCCTCACCTACCCCCACCTACTTTCCACATCCGGTTGATTTACCATTATTCCCCACCCACATCCCCCTCTCCTCCCAAGGTCATTTCCCGTGAGCAGTGTATTGTGATGACAATTAACATACTTTCTACATCCGGTTGATTCCCCCACCCACATCCATGTCAATTAACCTACTTTCCACATCCGGTTAATTTATCGTTATTCCCCCACCCACATCTTGTGGTTATGAGGACCACCTAGGACCCTAAGCTATTTTTTGTTAGAGAGAGTGTGTATTGTGATGTCCACATCAGGTTGATTTACCGTTATTCCCCCTCATCCCCCTCCCCAGGAATAGATCACGACCATGAATAATGTCGCATTGGGTTTTCCCTGATGACTCATACCTGGCTCCAGTTTGGCGGTTCGACAAGACAAATCGAGACAGGAGTAGATTTTCGGCTCGACAAGACGAGACTGGTAAGGGACAAACAGGCTTTGCGAGAATAAAACACGATATAACAAACATATATTTATTATACATTAAATGTTTCAAAGAAATACATAATATTTATTATACACTTTTACAGGAATGACGCATATATTCGTTCATACGTTTTTCTAAGATGTCTCTTAGTTGTGTTAGTAAAATTGACTTTAGTTCACAATAAAACATGTAATAGTCCAAACCAACGATTTGGCGTGTATAGTAGGTAGCACTGATATGATCCAGGTCTCGGATGTGCGTTTCCACCGTAGGCTGTTCGAAATCGATGACATCCGCCGATTTTTGTTAGCGTGTCGCACACATCCATGACGAGTCTGTCGATCAAATCGTTGCAATATCATGCGACGGGTGTCGACCACATATCCCGTCAGTCGACAACGAAGTCGATGAGGTCCCACACCTCACAAAAACGCGACCAGCTAGGAGCTAGATAAAGGACCCGTTTGAGTCCCACGTCTTGTTTTTCGCTGATGACGACCATACGGTCACCACACATACGTCTCAGAGAGATTTCATGATTAGTTAGACTAATCTTCTGAGGAGGCTGCGTGATGTTGAAAAAGTTTGATATTACCGACTTGTAGTTGCCCAGTTCTTACCACTATGTATGGTTAAACACGGCACAATTCCCTCAGCATTTTTCTAGTTGGATATAGGGCTTAAAGTTGTTCTTGACACTCATGCCGACGATGACTCGCTTAGCGTCGACTTCGTCCAGTGGAAACAAAGTGTTGAAAATATTGGTAATGGCGAGCGGCTTCACCGGCTTGCTTTGCGGGTACAAACGTCTTGACCTTCCATGATGTATGATCGCTTGGACAACTGTCGTGATTATGACCGGCACGCCGTCAGGATGCCCCTTTAATAGGTGCACGCTGATTGGACGCAGCCTCTTGATGGGTGGAAGGACCCTAGTGTCTTGAAAAATGTGTTGTAATATCTCACCACCTTAGAGTCATTGCATGTGTGATTGGTGGGTGAGAATAGGTCTAGGAAAGTTTTCATCGGAATGTACTGGTCGTGAAAGAGAAGGTACATGAGGCAGTAATGGCCGCAAATAACTGAGAATGTTTGAAGTTGTAACGTGTTATAGGACGTGCGGGAAGTGTTTTTGCATATAAATTCCAAATGTGATTTTATACCGGATGGAAAACCATAGCTGTCAAAGAATTCTCCTATGCCATTCTTGTCAATAAAGATAGTAACCCAATGTTTCCCAGGCTTGTTGTGTGGATTCGTGTTGATGACAAGAGTGGCAAGCTGTGGTATTATTGCAGGCATTTGATCAGCAGGGAAAACACCCGATCGTACAGAACGGAACCACGGGTTTGTTTTCAGCGCAAGTCTTATGGTGTGCGTGTCCAGCTTCAATCATCCAATCTTGAAGTCCCAAACAATGGAAGCCGAACAGAAATTCCAAACAGAGCTATGTGCCATGCAATCCACATCACCGCTATCTCCGGGAATATCATGCAGTTTGTTGACGATATAGTCGGCTTGCTTTTTAGCAGCGGTGGAAAGTTCCTCGATGCCGTAAGGGGGTTTTAACACCCAATTTTGATGTAATAAACCGCATACAAATTACACACTAATTTCCATGACGATAAAGGCTTTGCTGTCGTCGATGAAGCTTTTGAAGTCTTAAATGACGTCGTTGATTTAAATGACTAGTGTAAGGGGCAGAAAGTCGCTTATATTAATTCCCATAATTGGTCACGACGTTTCTGTCCTTATAGTTAGTGATGATGTTGGCAAACTCCCCGTACACGATACAGTTGACGGTTTCAGTTATAGCTCTGGTAAATCTCACTTTGATGCTCAGAGAACCATACCTCGTAAAATTCCAATGCGATGTCATGAGGGTGGACATATTAGGTGTGAGATCGAAAGTCATGAGATGATATCCCTTAAGGAAGGCTTCCCATGTGATGTCGCTACCTTCGTTCATGAAATGGATACACGTTCCAGAAAAAAGTGTGTGGTAGAACATTACATAGTTGCCGTTTGAAAAATGGGCTGTAATGGTTTTGATGGCACTTGTTCCCCGTCCACGTACAGCGAGAAATGGTTCATGCCGTAGGTTTGGAAGTTGAATGGGTTATTGGTAGCGTCCCCGTTGAACGCGGTGCTTGATACAAATCCCTCGATGCATCGTTTGTGTAAGTGTACGGTGAATACGTTGTCAAGAGATTTCCCTTGCACATTCGTAGGAATAGTGAGTGGTTTTACTTCCACGCGGGTGATGGGATACTTTGCGAGACTGACGTTTAATGCTTAGATATGTTCCAACAGTGTAGAAGGTGCTACTTTGACACGTCGCACTAGAAGACAGGCTTCAACGATGTGAACCTTAAAGTGTGGGATTTCAGGGATGGCCATAAGATTAAACCCGTCTCTGGAACGGATCAACTTGACTCTGAGTTCGGTGCCGTTCAAAAGGTATTTCTCTTGGTCAAATACATCACCGTGTAGATACCCCAAAAGATCCACCGTCTTACTTTTTGCGGTGAGACAGTGACCGGATTCAAACCCCTTGTTTCCAGCGTTAACCTCCTCAAAGTTTCCGGAGCTGTCTGCAAACCACAGACCGCAAGTAAAATGTGTTCGTTTGGATTCACTGTTGTAATTGAGCAACAACTCAATATACTATATATAAGCATACGTGTTGCTGGGCGGTGAGACTAGTTTTTGGTTCAAAAATACATCCACCTGTGTGAATAGCGAATGCAACCAGTTGTTGACGGAAGCGATTTGATCCACCTTGGTGACAGCACCACCGTCGGGTTTCATGATAGCCATCTTAAGTTAGAGCATGGTCTGTGAAAGATCGATATAGAACTCACCTTGACCGGTAATGGTAAATTCGATGAGTGAATCATCGGTGAAGGAAGAGACAGGTTAGTTTTGGAGCCATTGCCCAATTTCAAGACTGGTTTGCGTGGGTGGGATGGAAAAGAGATCGAGTTCACCACTGGCACACTTGCAGGACTGGGGTTTAGAAACGACATTTCAACTGAAAATATCTACAGCATCTTTCTTGACCTTTTTACGTTGGGAAACGACAAAAGACTGACGTCGGTGCTTCTTACGACGCCCTTTACAGCTTGAGTTGGTCATCAGTGTGTCGATCTTCTGCTCCACCTTGCGTTTTAGGTTTGTTACAGCCTCACCGACACGCTGCCGTAGAGCTTCTTTGAAAGGACGACGCTGATTGGTGACGTCGGAGGGCACGTTGATACCCGTAAGAAGCGCCTACTTTCCAATGGCTTTAGCGCCGCTTCTCAGCAACGGTATGACTCTCTTGAAAAGTCCGCTGAAAAAACTTCCTATCCCGTGCCCGCGTTGATAGTGAACACCGTGGTAGATCGAAGATATTCCTTTTCCAGCCTTGTTGATGCAGTATCTTTGTTAGGGACAATTCATGTTAAGCAGTGTCGAAAATCAAGTTTCACGCACAATTTTTCAAACTCAAATGATACAGGTTCACCCGTGTCTGTTCTTATATTGATTTCCAGGATTTCAATTTCCCTTCTAAGTACGGGAACCTAGTGCAACGGATCATATCTAACTGTCTTATGTATGCCGTAGAGATATTTTGTGTTGTTGTTTTGTTGATACCGACGATACGTAAAATCGGTGCCACAATGTCACCCACGGGCTAAGGATTGACGATATCCGTGTAGATGTACATTTGCAAGGTCAAGCCTATTAGAATGTTGGCGGCGTACGGTGATTTTTTGACTTTGATCAGATTAGTCCTGGGGTCGAAACGGAGCTGTAGACTTAGTGGACTTGATAGAGTCAACAGCTGTATATTTTGTGAGGAAGAAACAATGTCTACTTTTTTGGGGGTTTGTGTACTTGAATACAACTCCGGAATCCTCTTTAAATACCTCTACTTAATTTAGGGCTTTGATTAATTCAAGGATAAAGCTGTAATTTCCTTGCGGGATGTAATCCTTGAATATTTGTTCCACGCCATTGTCGTCCATCCAGTTGTACCATACAATATTTTGGCCCTCGGGTACGGTTGTGAAAGAACGTGGATATTGGAACTCGGCTAGAGCAACTTCCAACTGGCTGTCGAGTGTAAGACGGTAGGGTAGTTGTTTGGTGATATTCGCGAGGGTATTTTTCGTGAAATATCCCATAGGGCTGTCGCTCGGCAAAGTGATGTAAAACTGGTCCTTCATGGTAGGGCGCTGACATAACTAGCAGAAACCCAATAATTAAACTTGGCGGGTTAACCGCTCCACTACACGTACACTTTCTTTCTGCCACCTACCCTTGACACGTAGTACTTTATCAACTTTAAAAGTTTTGGTAAGACGTACGCGTTGCAATTCGGGTTCGTAAAACGTTTCCTTCACCTCTTCGCCATGAAGATCAGTCAACTTGTAGTCAGCCGGTCTATCACGTCCAATTCCCTCCAAACATCAGGGATCTAATTTCCACTAGCGTCAGTAGGGTCCTTGGGGCTGAAGGCTGACGGCTGCGTGAGGACGGCGGCTCTTTTCAGCGTACCATCCACTTTTAGGAGGTGTAGAGCGGCGTGCACTTTTAGGAGGTGCGCTGGTACAGGGCCCATCTCCGCTTAGCCGCTATCAAAAGGCGGCGCCCGTACACACACTGTTAAATCCTGTGCGGGCGTTACTTGCTCCCTCAGGCTGGTGTTCAGCTCGTAAGGATCCCAATATTCCGAAATTAGATAAATACATATTAATTACGTTCGTGGGAGGAAAAAAACACTGCCAATGCTATAAAATCTATAGCAAGACGCTAATTATCCATGGACCAGTCGCCATCCACCAGGCAAATTCTGTCCTCGCTAAAAATATCTAAAGGGTCCGAACTAGCCTACACTACCGATACTGCAGGTGGAAAGGGTGGGTTTTCTTGAAATTCTGTCAAAAGAACAATGCCACTCTACACCAAAGACGTAATAATCAAAATAGTTACCATTAAAACATACAAACGTTTTAAAACATACCTGAATTTAGCGAATTTTTCCAGTGCTTCGAAACTCATTATGATGTTTACTACTCGCAATTATTAATCATAATGACCGAATGTAATGATTTCAAGATCTATTTATAGTCGCTTCATCGGGGTGTGCCGCATGTAAAGGTGGCGGCTTCGTATTGGTCGATATATTGTTTCCGCATCGGTGACTGCACGCTCCCGAGCTATTTACAGTTATTTGGCATTTGCGCTAGCTCTCCGCCGAGAATAGACGTCTTTCTCCGGTGCTGTCTAGAGGGATCCTGTATAGCCTGAAGGACCATCGCCCGTGTTTATTTTTCCAACACTGTAAATTCGGGTACACATCTGTGATGGGAGGGGGTAGGGGGTTTGAGTCCCTGCGAGGTCGACAAACTCTAATCCTAACTAAAAGTATAAATAATAGCTTTGGCTGTTTTCACATTTCATCCCTGCACAAATGACGGTATATCACTAATTTTATTTTTCTGTCTCTCTCTCTCATTCTGGCAAAGATATCAAGACGGTGTTGGAGGGTTCAATTCCCCCCTCGTGTTCAGTTGTCAATTACGTGCATATGTGGGCACACATCTCGCCCTGTGACGTAAGGAGGTAGGAGTTCAAGTTCCTTAGAGGGCAACAAACGTTAATTAATTCGCATTTAAATCCCTGGCAAATGTTGTTACACATTTCACCTGGTAAACATCAGCTCTTATGTCACGCTTGCCTGAAGAGCTTAGTTCAAATCCCTGTCGTGCGTGTGTACCGAGGCCGGTTTCCTCCCTCATCGTTCACGGCTTGTACCCCTGACGGGTAGTAAGACGCAGTTCTAAATACCGGTAAGCTTAACTTCGTGGCTATTAGCATGGAAGTAGGGGGGGATTGAATCCAGATCAACAATGTCGCTCGGCCCTCATACAAATGCAGGTACGTTTGATATCTTCTTCAATCCTGATATTACTTTAGAATTTATATAGTTATATATTATTTCGTCAAAATATAGTTGCAAACATTAAATTCAAGTTACTCAATTCAATATTACCTGTGAATTATTTAAGAGTTATATATTTTTTCTTCAAAATTTAATTGTGAACATAATTGAACAGTTGAACATTATATATATTGTAACTTTCCCAACCCTAGGTTCTCCATGACAAGAATACAAATAATTAGATTTATGGATTGTGCAGTAAACCGCACCGGCAGCTAAGCGACCCAGGACGTTATGGTGTCTCATTATTGGTGAAAGTGGTAAAAAAAAAACGCCTGAGGTGCACATCTTTGGGTATCCTTAAGTTCCTTTGCAACGTTTCTTGGTCTTAAGTTATATTGTTATCAGTAATCCCACAAATGTACTGTACATATGATCTTATTTAATTATTTCCTTGTTTCCTCTGGAGTTTAAATTGCTTTTTAATAGAAGATAATCTATTTGTTTGAATCTTTATCTAAGTAAATGTAAGATCAAATAAAATATGCCATTAAATATTACTTACGTGCAATTTTTATCTCTCAAAAAACACAATTTTCTTACTAATCGAATACGAAACAACCAACACAAAATATAGTTTTTCTTTAGGTTTGAGATTGGAATGAATTCTGTGATTAATCTTTGAGTCTTAATTTGACTAAGACAGGAAAAAAAGAATTCTAATTTAAATAGGAGAATGAAGCGATTGAGCCCTCGGTTTACGTGAGAATATATGAAAAACCATCAGTTATATTGAATTTTAATAGAAAAAAATATAGCCTATATGTTAGCAGGACGTTCAAGTTATATCTATGTGAAATTTTAGCACAATCAGTACCCTAGTGTGGGATTGATTGAGCAACAAACATAGAGACAACATTTAATCTTTATATATTAGTAGTTATAACTATGGGTAAGCCATTTAAATGCTCAGAAATGGCATAGTAGCCAACTAACTTATATTTTGCTTTAACTATGTTTCCTCCCTCATTTATTAAAACAAGCTGTGTTTAATAAGTTTTTCATATCAAATAATAATCTCATGTTACATAATAATATCACAGTTGATATTTTTAGTTCTATTTACAGGGAATAACCAAATACATAATTTAATATTTTTTATTCAAGCATGACCAATTTTTTTTGGGACATAACATTTTATGAACTTTTGTGCATACAAGAATTTTAAACAAAGCTATTCAAAAATCACAGCATGGTAATGTTTCTAATTGATAGGGACAGACATTTTTTGGAGCATGTTTCTGACACGTGCACTCCGTTTACCCTGAAAGGCAGCAGTATTTCCTTGATGGTTTACACTATGCTATCTTTTAGTGCAAATGAAGTGTCATCGTATCTGGTGAACACAACAACTGTTTAGACGTGATGATAAGTTTTAATGTCCCACTATTAGTGAAATAGCCATAGTCTGCGGGATCATATCTCATTACATTTTAATACACTCATTTACATAAAGTACTTGAAAAAATTCCGTTTGATGTGAACTAACAAACTAGATGATGGAAGACACAGATGACACTGAAACACAATTTGTTGTTGCAACAAGATTTTCAGCATTACCTATCATATCTTCATCAAGTTGATTAATTAAAAAATTAACAGAAGTTTTCCTGATGATCAGGAGGATTTAAGTGTAAAATTTCATTAATTCAGTTCAAAGGAACATAACGTACAACACTGTAAGGTCAAAGAAGCATATTGTACAGTACTGTAAGGTCAGCGGAACATAGGGTACACTATTGCAAGGTCAAAGGCCCAAGGTATTATCACTATTTAATTATTTCCACTAAAGTATTTGCATGACTTCAGAGCATACTAATTTATCGTTCTCTCCGAGAATGATGCTTTCTATCTAAACCACTTTCATCTAAACGTGGACCCGTTGTCTCAATTTAATCTAAAGTTGGGTCTACAAAGGCCTCGTTATTTTTCAAATACATGTATACTTTTTGAAGGTTATATTTTCCTAGATCAAGAAATACATTCGAAAAATTCTATAGTGGACGAAGTTGCAATTTCATAGCTAAATGGTTCACACTTTCATCACACCACAAACAGCCCTCTGGAAGATTTAATTAAACAGAAAATAATGAAAATTTACCATTGTGGTATAAATTGAATTGATATGATTTTTTCCCCATAAAATTGAGAGCAATTATTCGTTTTTCCCTAAAATATCTATTATACTAAGTCTGACAATATCAATTATATTAAAATATTGATTTCCCATAAAATTGCGAGTAATTATTCGTTTTACTCTAAAATTGCACTTTTTGTTGATCCTGTACAAATTCTGAACTTTTCAATAGATTCATATAAAATGACACACAACACTCTCAAATTATGCACACATTTATTTTCAAACAAACAGAATTGAAAAAAGCTGGTGGTGGCAATTTTTTTAAATCACTATGATATACCGTGTGAACAAATTTGTTTTTATTGCTATGGTTTGTATATTGTATAAATATAGAAACCCTCTGGACCTCGAAACTTCAACAGGGTTTTCTAAGCTGCCGCACTATAATGAAAAGAGGCAAAAACGGGAAAGCGCGTTATTGAACGACATCCAGGAAGTGGTGAGACCTCAGCCCCGCTTCCTGGCAATGTACTGAGTGGAAGGAGACGAGAATCTCAAACGCGCTATTCCCTTTATCCTTGAAACTGTATAAAAAGTACAACATAATTTTAAACATTTACTATTATTCAAATTAATACAATTCTGTACGTAAAATAAGTTACTCTAAATACTACTGCAACAAAGTAAAGGTAGAACCTTACAGGTCCTTCAATATTTTCAAGGGAGTGCTCATTTGATTTGTACTTAACTGAGAAAGTTTTGAGAAATCTACACGCTTGAAAGGAATAATTGTGTATATTTTAGTAGCAGTTTCTTAAACTTCAATTCAAAGTTATCCAAAATATTCACTGTACAAACTCTTGAAACGTCCATAAATATGCTGACTCTCCTAAGAGGGCGATCTTAATGGAGACAATGACTATAGCCTGGTCTCCAAAAGAGACCTATCTTCAAGAATATTCTTTGGGGCAGCATCCTGTGTATATCTCAGAGCATATCGCACTCCCTCTTTATATCACACTTTAGAACACCTCCACCCTGCGAAGTAACCCCAAAGAAATCCCCACCCCTGAGTACAAATCATAAAATCTCCCAAACCTACCTCGTAGTATCTCTCCATATCCACTCCATTTAGTATTTTGCTGTAGTTAGGTGTAATAAAACGAGTGTGTCTTAAATTATGATCACCAAAGAATATATCATAATATTAAAATGGCTAATATAAATGTTGCAGCACTTTATTGCTTGTTTATTACCCTTCATTCAAATAGTGAACGACATATTTGCAAACCACTTACAAACTAATTATATATAAACCATAAACATCAAACAAATAAGTAGCCAGGGGAGACTCATTAAATATATTTGGCAGGCGGGGGTGAGACGGTGAATTGCTAAACTCTTGGTGTTCTGAAACTAGAAAAATTCTCAGGTGACAAGAGCAACGTTGAGAACACCAGAGGTTCTGGGGTCTGGGGGTATGTAAAATAGAGGGCTATGGAGTTCTCCTCTGAGAAAATGATAACATTTGGGGCGATAATTGGGCCTTGAATCAAGTTTTTAGGCAACTGTATTTTTTAAAGTTATTTGTTAATAATGGATTTTTTCGAGCTACAAGTGTTATTTGTTTTGACATCGCATGTAGGAAAACTAACAGGTTTTGGCTCATTAAGACTCCAGACTTTATCAAGTGATAAAATTAAAGCATTACTTAACCTTCTTAAGGTTATTAGTATCTAGTAGGCTAGTAGTAGTAGTAGTCTAAAATTAGTAGGCAGTGATAACGGTGATACTAGCCAATGTGATTAACTAAACTTTATACTATACACTCTTTTACAGAAGGTGTTGGAAACTTTTGAAAAGTAGAGGTCGACAGTTGAGAAACTTGCCATTTTTCTGTACAAGTCTACTGTACAAGAACTTTCATGATTGAAGGCACTGTGGTAGCTACAAAGTAATTCTAGAATTTCCCAAATAAAGATTTAGACTCTCCACAAAATTCCCAGCTTTCAAGCTTTTCCCAAGATGAAGGGTGGGGGTTTACCCTTTATACCCTCCCCAGCGTCACTCCCCTGATCTTGTTTTGTTCATGCTTTTCTCTGTCAAACCTTATCTGTAGCATTAATATTTATTTATTTTGCACCGGTTCGGGTTATACGCTTAGTATTAATAAATTAGCACACTTGTATTAACTTGAAATGCTTCCTAGGGTTGGTTAACTAAACTGGAGTCATATATAAAGAATTCAATTCATTGAAAGTAATAATAATCACAAGCTACGCCGATTAAAGTTATGGTGAATTGTGTCATCTATTGCCCGGGACAACTGCGTCCCGACACCCGAAAACCGAGGGGAGCTTCTTCGCTCCAAACATGATTAAGATATTCTAAAGGATTCTAGAAGCTTGCTACCACCACTTACCAATTCTACACCAATCAAAGCCTTTTCTTGGCCCCTGGTGAAATGGCTAATGACCTATCACAGCTTGGGCCAACCAACGCTCTTTGATGGGAGGGTGAGGGTGGAGGGGGGAAGCTGGTCTTCACCGCAGACATAAAGCGAAATACTTCATATATTAGCTAAGCCATGAACAAAATTGTGCCGTTAATGTCCCCCTACCTCTTCCTTTCTTGTGGGACGCATTCACATTCTTCTTCAACAGCCACTTTAACAAAATGTCAATAGTTATTAGAAAATATATAGGCTACATTACGATGAATTTAATTTAGTAGCATGCTAGTATTCAAACAAAACCTCGCTATGTAGAGATAAGTCCGAAAATATGTATTTATACTCCTTACAAATTAGTTTAAACAAATTAACTACAAAGTGTGTGTAGCATTATAAACTTACTAACTTGTCCTATTAGGATAAGTAGGCAATATAAAATCCCGGTACCGAGTGCATTTGTCGGTAAGAAAATAAAAATACGGAAGTTTAAATTATAGTTCGTTCAGTCGAGATTCAAACGAGATCATCACAAACCGAACCTTTGTTTGATTTTAGATTTGTATCAGAGTAAAAATCAGTCTCCCACATTCTTGTCACAACAACATAATAAAATCATTGTCGACTCAATGACGGTAAAATACTCTCGATTCAGAATTACATTTACAACATTGTCGGGCAGGGTCACGTCTAGGGGATGGGGGCAAAGGGGGCAATTGCACCGGACCTCACATTCCAGGGGATCACATTTTCCCAAAAAACTATTAAATTCTATTACAGTTATTATTCTGAATTTCGCATTAAATAATGTACAGAAAATTAACAGAAATAAGTATTTGCTTAGTGATAGGATTACATTACAGATTCCTGAAAACCCTAACTTTATGTATTTATGATTTACGTTATTCGAGTAATGTGCTGCATTACAGTAGAACACGCCACCATTATGCTACCGCTGTCGATCCACAGAAAATTAACAGTGAAATGGTGCGAAGAGGACTCTACTTTTGTTAACTTAATTTGTTTGCATTTAATAAAGTACAAGTGAGTTGATCAATATTCCATAAAACGTGAGAAATTATCGAGTAACATAAATACTGAGTACGTATCAATATATAATAACGGCTGAATGCTAAAACTTAAAAACTGCCATACAAAGGGGGCCCACATTTGTTTTGCCCTAGGTTTCACATTTTATTAAATCAGCCCTGTTGTCGGATCAAAGAAACATAAGCTACAACAAGAATGGATCAAAGGAACGTAAGATACTAAAGGCTTACTGTTGGATTAGGAACTTGAAGTAAAATATTCTCGGATCGGAACTACATGTACAACACCGTTGGGTCATAGGAACAAAAATTACTCACTGTCGGGTCAAAGGTCAAGGGTTTAATCTGTTTACAAATATTCTTTAAATTGAAAAATGACACCTGAACATGGGAATCAAACCCGGGACCTTTGTTTTAGTAATCAATGCTCTAACCACTGAACTCTACAGGAATCTTCCTGTGCCCGGGGTCATTCCACACTCATATTATAAGGTAGAGTCTGTTATGGACGTCTGTAAATCGTCGGCTACAAATGTGTGATCAATTAAGAATCACGAGCTCTCAGATATCGCAGCCACCATCGACTCGGTAGTTGGCTTTATGCTGCCAATTGTACAATTATAACTGTATAAATGTGCAAACTACTAACCCAAAGTCCCCGGGTTCAATTTCAGTGTCCAAATATAATTTTTCGATCCAAAGAAAATGATATTTAGATGTGGCTATAACCGTAATTAACAAAGATTAATAGCTTAGCCATTTAATCCTTCTTTCCAAATCGGTTTCGATTCACGGGAATCTGTCTGTATGGTATATTCAACATGATATTCTCAGTTAGTACATCAATATTTATCTTGAACTTATTCATTCATATACACCTGATTGTTGATTTTGATCTGACTTACGATTATAAGTTTCAATTTACTTCCAACAATATTTTGTGTGTATGTTCTGTTCAACATTATTCTCTTCATTGTTTGTGTAAGAATATTGTGTGACGAACTAACTCAACAAACTAAACTCTATTGTTGGACTTCAACTACCTGTGTTTGCAGGTTTCTTCCCCTTGCCATCAGTGTATTGCCTGGCGTGGATTTGTCTGGACGTCTTGTTCTGCACAGCCTCAATCATGCATCTTTGCACCATCAGCGTTGACCGCTATCTGAGTCTACGTTACCCCATGAAGTTTGGCCGCAACAAGACTCGAAGAAGAGTTACACTCAAAATTGTATTTGTTTGGATTCTCTCAATCGCCATGAGTCTGCCACTCAGTCTCATGTACTCACAGGTGAGTTACACACAGGAATATAGGCCTACTTCAAATTAAATTATTGTTTCTTTGACCAACCTCTTGATCTAGTGGTTATCAGCCCTGACTACTGATGTAAAGGTCCTGGATTCGTTTCCCAGTGGTACCATAACTATTTTCCCCAAAAGGTAAACTGCTCCTATGGTCACCATGGTCTGGTTAATTAGGCTTATGCTAGGTTTAAGGTTTCCACTAGCTCCATACTTTCATAATCACCATCATCATGTAATGTCATTGTGTGTATAGCTTGTATAATCCATTCACGGTAAGAATTACTCTCTGAAAGGTCTTTTTTCCTACCAATATCCTACTATATAGTAAATTTATTGTAGGCAAAAAGACCTTTCAGAAGTCAATTCCTATCGTGAATGGATTATAGACAACCTCTAAGGCAGGGTTTTTAACCTATGGGCTGCAACCCAAACGTGGGTCGCCATGGCTTTCGGAATGGGTCGCCGTAGCTTATAAAATTGTTTTTAAAGTCAATTAGAGCACTTAGTTTGAAATTATAAATGTTTTAAGAACCACGGTTTTACAAACAATAATAAAAACACGATAAGCTATGCATATCGAGCAATGAGTAACTAAAGCAGAACAAGCTAAAGAGGAACCTTGAAACCAAGCATAGTGCTTTAGTTACAAGAGAACGGAGTTTATTTTAAAGAAAAGAACAGCAGCTGAAGAAGCGACAACGTCCCGGCACTGGAAATAAGGCTGTTTATTTTGTTCAACAAGCCATTATTGCTTCTTGCAATGTTGCTTGGCGTATTGAAAAACAGAATAAACCAAATACAATTGGAGAAGATTTGGTAAAACTGGCAGCAATAAGCATGGTTCACATGGCCTGTGGTGATTAATATGTAAAAAAAATCGAATAAATACCATTCTCAAATTATACTATTCGTAAACGTATCCATGATATGTCGATTGATATTAAAAGACCAGTGATTTCAGCCATCAAAACTAGTGGGCAGTTTAGTCTAAAACTGGATGAAACAATTGATGTAAGCGACGACGCTCAACTAATAGCCTACTACATAAGCTATGCTAGACTTCCCGAAATGGAAGGAGAATTTTCGTTTTACCGTCCATTTACCATATCTACTGCAGGATAAGCCTTTTTTACTTAGCGAACTCACTTTTTAAAGAAGAAGGTTTGTCTTGGAATAAATGTCACAGCATCTGTACTGATGGTGTACCATCCATGCCTGGGGTACGTTAGGGCTTCTGTGCAAGAGTAAAGAAAGTTAACACACAGGTAAAAGTGTTTAGTTTTCTTCTTCATTAGGAAAATCTTGCTTCTAAGAGGCTGTCAGAAGATTTGGATATTGTTATGAAAGAGATTGTTCAGTTCATCAATTTTATAAAAGCAAGGTCACTTAACAACAGGATATTTAGCCAGATGTGCTTAGAAATAAGCATTGAGTACACCCATTTTTTGTATAATTACGAGGTCAGGTGGTTGTCTCGAGGAAATGTACTTCAAAGAGTTGTATCCTTACGCAAGAAGATTAAAATATGTTTGCCAGAAAAGAACCATACTTTGATATCCCGGTTCTCTAACGAAAAATAAATATTGAATTTAGCCTTTCAGATATATTTTCGGAACTTAATAAGTTGAACACCTCAATGAAAGGTCGAGATAACTTTTGGCCTAACAGAGAAATTAACAGCATTCAAATGAAAGTTGAAATTGTGAGAGAAGAAACAGAAGAAAATAAGACGGCTTCTTTCCGACTTTAAACCTGCTTCTGGAAGACAAAAGCACTGAGCTGGCAGAGGTTAAAAAAATGTAATAATTGGGCATCTGCAGAAATTAAATCTTGAGTTCGATCACTACATTCCAGAAGATATGGCTAGATAAAGTTGGTTGCACAGTCCACTTGACATTGACGTTGAATTATTGCCCAAATATTTTTCATACATGTCTTTTCTCGAGGAAGAGCTCATTGAAGTTCAAAGTGATGAGGCTTTGCGTCACACTTTTACAAAACAAACTGTGTCTTTATGTCAATTTTGGATAAAACTGAAAAAAGAAATACGTATTCTAGGGGACGAGGTTATGAAAGTGTTACTTCCGTTTTCGACTACCTACCTATGTGAATCTAGCTTTTCTACACTTTCTATCATGCAAACTAAGACTAGAAGCAGATTACAACCAGATGATGACTTATGATGCAACCTTTCAAAGACACGACCACGATTTGAAGACCTTTCGGCAACAGTGCTAGGCCAAGGATCTCACTGAACTAATGTAAATAATTATTTTTGGAATTTTGTTTTGTAAAATGTTTGAATTTTCAAATATTACTACATATTATTTGTCACGATGTTAATACTAGTACCTTCCCAATAGTGAGTAGGCCTACTTAACATCATAATAAATAATTATTAATGAAATTTCCGTATATTACTGTATTTAATTTATTAAATTCAATACTGGAAATATTTTCTTAATTTTATTATTATAATTTGATTACATTTTATAATTGCTTATTAGAAAATATTACTGCTTTATATATAATAATAAATAATTACAGCACTTATTTCAATTATTACATTGGTACTGTTTAACTTCAAAAGAGACCCATGGGTCGCCAAGTTGATCGTCTGTATAATTTGGGCCTTGGCCAAAAGAGATTAAAAACCCCTGCTCTAAGGTATACCCCGGGAAATATTATGTTCCCTGTTTCTGCATAGTGGCTAAAGGTTTACATACACGGCGACAAAAAAAAAATTACTTTGTCTTAAATCTCTTACTTTCCAGTAGTAAAATACGGATTACGCCTAGGTGGATATTAAAAAGACATTGAAATAAATATTTCACGTAATCATTAAATAGACTAATACATACAGTTATATATTTAATAGCCGAGGTTTATTTTGGTCTAATTTCTCTCCTCAGTCGTAAACGTTTGTATGTTTGTTTAGTTATAAAGACATGGACAGAAAGATTAAGTAAAAGGCTCTGTCTGTGGAACAAAAAAAGGCTAATGTGGCTTATAAACAAAAATAGCTTATAAATTAACAAGAAAATAAAATAAAATTGATTGAACGCGGACTATGGAAACGTTTCTTCCAATTTAAAAGTATTGTTTAGCAATTACTAGTATTTGTGTGTCAGTAATTATTTGTTAATGTATCAATTTCTTATTTACAAATGGATACACATTTTTATAGAGGGAAGGGGTTGAATGTTGTGTACCACCCCCTTCTCCTCTACTGGACAAGGGCAGGTGAACACTTACAATAAGGTAAAGAGGGCAAGAAAACAACAGGAAATGATTTAATTGCAGAAGAGCGTTAGGACCACATATTTGTTGATAGGCCTATACTTGGACCTATTCAATAATCTGCCGCCATGAACCCTTCTCAATCACCATCCACTACTATACCTTAATACTCAAAAGGAATGGTACGAGAGTCTTTTGTTTGATCAGCCAAAATTACTTTGAACTTGTCGATGTAAATTAAAGATTGCGAGTCTAATAAATAAATATTTATTTGAGAAAAGATTAACAATAATTATATATGTATATATGTGAATATATGTATACAAGTAACAACAGATAGTTAGAAGAGAATTACATAAAATAAAAGGAAAAAAAAGGTTATGCCCATAACTATACTGAGGCGCTGTATCCATAGCAACCTTGTCCAACAATTACATTTACAATGTAGCTTTACAAAAATAAAGAAAGAGGTAAAGGGGTTATGCCCATAACTATACTGAGGCGCTGTAGCCATAGCAACCTTATCCTAACAATTACATTTACTACGTAGCTTACGGCCCCTTAACAGGCCTCAGCGGCAACCCGCAGTGCGCTTCAGCGCTAAACATTACATTTTACAAAGGAAAGTTACGTACGCTTCATAGTTACAAAACATTGGCGTATTACTTAAATGGCAACCCAAAAAAAAAAGTAAAATATTTATATTATTCTTAACCCAAATTAATCCAGGCATTCGCCTTGTAAAGGTAAGTTAAAAAAATATACAAAAGGTCCCTCATAGTTTCAATCTCGGGACAACAAGCCGGAAGGGCAAAACCCTGGCAATATATTTAACAAATTATAAATAGCATTACGTCATATTAATCTACGTACTTAGCCATTCTTACAATATTACAGAAAATGACAGATGAAAGTCGAAAGGAAATTTAGAATGTACTGGCCAAAAAGAGAATTTAGACCTAACCTATAGTCTATTAAAATATTCTTTAACTATTTTCCAAACAGTAAATTTTGAGTAGTACGGCCGAAATTTGAATTTATACCTTTGGGAATAATCCCATCCCGTGATGTGTGTCCAAGACACGGACAAACCAAGAAGTGCTGCTTAAGGCAAACGACATCAGATTATAAGCAATTTTTCTCTGAGAGGAGGGGAACATAGGGGAAGCCAAAAGAACATAGTAGAACATTCACATGAAACAGCGGGATTGGTGGTAAAGAACAAATAGGTCATTGGAGAGACGTCTGGAACATCACGTGATCACCATCTGACCACTTCCCATGGGGCAACGCGAGAAATGCCACGCTCACCACGCCACACCTCCACAGTCTATCAGTTACGCCTTTTCACTCGGGGCGAGAACAATGTACGCGGGCCGGGATGTTTGTTGATGAGACTTCACACACAGAGACCGAGAAACGGGGCAGTTTTGGTGAGTCTTGTTATGTCCACTCTTCGTGGTTGTAGACTTGGTGTTATTTAACTCATATTTGCTTCTTGCTTGTAACGTTGATCTCAAGCGACGTTACAATTGAAAGTATATTGTTAAATTTAGGCAAACCCCCTCCCCTCCCTAGTGGTTCCGGATATACGTCTGAGAGAAGAAGGGGGTTGTGAGGGGAGCTGGTGTTTTAGGTTAAGCGGTATGTAAGTAATTTTAATGAGTATATATGATAACCGAACGTCTGAGTTATGCTCATGGGAAATTTCAGCTTAATCTGTGTAGTGGTTTTTGAGCTACGAGAATTCTTCTGGGGCCGGATAGGGTGGTGGTCGTGTGTTTGAAGATTAGCGCCTGTGGCTCCGGCTACATACCAACTGGGACCCAATTAACTGTTGAGGCATACTGAAGTAAAATGTAAGAATACCAAGTGGGTTCAAGCCATATACAAACTAGGTCCCAAGGGTTGCACAAATTATAGGGGCTGGCTACACTGTCCATAAAACCTTTAGGTGGCGCTATCAGGAACTAACGATGACGTAATTACCTTTGATGATAGATTTCCTCGTAGTGGCAGTGTAACGTGCGTTGTCATCAGCGTCAACATAGAGTTTGAAATAATGAGGAGTCAAAGGGGAAAATACTTAATAGGTATTAATGAACACAACTATAGGTACTGTACCATAAAAAGTTAACTGATGGAATTGAACGTTGGAAATATGTCAAAATGAACTATAAGGTTTTTTTTAAAGTTACGAATAATTAAATATATTGTTGAAAGTGTTATTGTTCATAACATTGAACCATAATCAGAACGTGTACTAAATCGACAGAAATTAAACAATACATATAAACGTAAAGCAACAGAAAATACAAATGAGAGGTTTTCTAAACTTTTACACCGTGAATTACAAATAAATCATTAAAATGAATTATTAACGAGCTATGGTATTCATTTGATTCGTAAAAATATTCAACGAAATAGATCATTTGTCATGCCTAAAATACTTCAAGATCTTACACAACTACATGAAAGCTTAGAGAACCTCGTAGTAAAAACAAATAAAGAAGTTTGTTTTTTTATAGATAATTATTGTGAAAATAATATTGTGATGTTCTCTTCTTAGACTAATTTAAAGTTATTATTACAATGTATGAGTGTGTGTTTGTTGATAGGACCTTTAAGAGTGCACCAAAATTGTTTAATTTTTTTTTATAATTTATGGAATGATGAACGATAATGTTATTTTCCATGTTGTTTTTGTTTACCGCCTGGCAAATATACCTTATGTTACTCCAAAGCACTTGAGGCTGTTATATATGAATGTAGTAAACTATTCTCAGAGTTTATGCAGATTTTGAAAAGTCTATTTATATTGCAATTTTGCAAGTTTGGCCAAATGTCACTGTAAAATGTTGCAGATTTCACTAAGGTAAAAGTTATTTAAAAGAAATGCATGCATTGGTATTGAGTAAGAGTACAGGACAAAGCATTCTGAGAGTATAGCAACTTCTTAAAGCTACTTTTTTCGTTTGCCATTTCTTGAACCCAGTGATTTGAAGATGTTTTCACGGATGTTTTGATAGTCATTCAACCCCAATAACCTAGAGTTCAAGCGTTCACAGATTTAAGTCTTTCCAAAATTATGTCTCTCCTGATTGTGCTTTTCCTCCTCCCGTTGTAATAAGAACTACAAATAACTGTGAGACCTTCTATTCGAAGTTAAACTCAATGTTTTATCATCACCATCTCAATATATTTCTTAGTAATAACTGAAAGAAATACAAAGCGAAGTATATGTCAAAATTAAGAGTTCTTATAAAGTGTCTCAGAGGAGGAAATTAATTCAAATTAAGAAAATAATATGTGAAAGAAAAATGCAACAGTTAATGGCAGAAAACATATCTGTTCTAGATTTCATGAAATGTGTGTCATACAAATTTCTGCCTGTTAAATTTTAATATGAGTGTTAGTAATTTTGTCAGTTCTTTAATTATACTAAATGTGTTTGTTCACGTTTCTTTAGGCCTAAATGTATCTTAAAATGCAATTAAATATAATAATAGTGCTGTTCAATTTTAACATTTTAGTGCTCTTAATATTTTTAATTGAATTTGATTTGGGTATTCTAGTTTCAGTGTTTATTTTAATAGATTATTTGACACCCCTGAATTTATTGTTTTGGACTCAGATAGTACAAACTCTGCCTTGGACCTAATTGGGATAAGCATAAAAGTAACCGGGAGTGAGTTGGTGGGCAGAGGTGTGGTACCCCTCACCCAAAGGGAGACTCCCTAGCCCAAGCCGTGCAGGAGATACGTCTGGGAACTAAAGAAGGAATGGATGGGGGTTTTGTGTTTTAGGTTAAGCGTTATAAGTAGCCTATCCATATATGTTAATCGAACGTCTGAGTTATGTCTAAACGAAATTTCAGCTCAATCGGTGAAGTGGTTTTTCCAAAATTGTTTTCCACTCTCCCTCCATGCAAGTTTGGGTACACTGCTTCTAAATTCCAAGTTCTTCATCCCTAACTTATTAGCGTAATTAGTACATATGTGTATAACCTGAACCAATAATAAAACGTGGTGCTAAAGGGAAAAAAAAGTAGGATTTGACCGAGGACTACTATCGAATGCTGGTTAGTTCTAAATTTAAAAAAATTGATTTAAATTTAAATACATCCCGTAGTGGTTAATAAACCCTCTGGGATGCCATCTAGAATTGACTAGCGTCACAAATCAATATGGGCATAATATTTATATGACTAATCTAATCAAAAACAGATATATCATCGATATTCTATTTTGCGCGTGGGAATTGTACAAGTGTCCAATCATTCCAATTTGATTGGTGGATAGAATGTGTAAATACAGAACAATCCTTGTACGGGTGTCATTTTTATATACTTGTGGAATCACTCCATCAGAATTTCTAATGAAAAGACGTATTGGTTTAAATGTAATATTCCTAACGTGGTCTAGCACACAACTCTTTGTTGCTTAAATTCAATGCTATAATCAGGGGTGGCGGGTCCTTAGGAGCCACAGGGTTTAGGTCTCATCAACATTTTTCCAACATTTTTTTTTTAACATAAAAACATATTTTTTCTTTTAATATTTTTATTCCTTAAAATATTTTGGAAAAACATTAATATGAAGTGGAATCCCATTCTTTATCTATATGCAATTAATTATTAGATCCGTTATACAGTATTCCAGTCAAGATTATTCATTCCTTGCTCCAAATGTCACGCAAGGACTGTATCAGTGCTCTAATGACTGAATATAGAAGATGACATGGGCCAACTCTGACAGGCCCTCTCAGAGAATCCACACTCAAAGTGTATCTCAAGGCCAATGCACTAGACTATTCCAGTGCGAACTTAACACTAGCGAATGGGGCCAGTCTAAGTGGGTCCGCCACGATCAAAGTGGTCTATATTTTGTTTTTGCATCTACTTGTCTGTGTTTTAAAATCTGTTAAGATCCAAGAAGTAATCTGATGCGTGAAAATGATTAATCAAGATGTATAACGTGGATTATATATTAAAAACTAGGTTTTCTTTATTAAAACCACAAGAAAAACTTTAAATTAAACGGTCAGCCTAATGACTTAACATTTATACAGGTAGGTGGCAAGAAAAAGAGAAGTTTTTCTAATGCTGGGTTTGGTATACCATTCTGGTTAACTGTGAGTAAATAAAAAAAGGATTTTTATTTTGTTTTTGTTGTTCATTATTTGGCAGCGAGAAGCTGTGACATCGGTAGGCTGTAAGGATATTAAACATTTAAGTAAAATAATTTGAAAAAACATGAGGAATACTCAAATTATTTGGAACAGTAAATATTGCATCATAGATAAATTTCGTGGTCAAAATTTCAGTTCAAAAAGACAATGAATAGATGTCAAAAATAGTCATATATTAAGCAGATTAATAGAATGCTTATAATACTGTGACACTCATGAACTGGCATTAAGAGACAAACGCACCCAACTTGTGTACAAGTAATATCATCACTTGGTAGGTAAGTTTAATTCAAAACCCGTGTTCTTTTATTCTTTCTGTGTGTAGATTAGTTTGGTGATTTTATAATTCTAGTGATTTTTAAAAATGAGGAAAACTTAAATGAGCTAAGTTTAATATGTTAACACGTGGTGAGAAAAATTCATTATCAGTAAACTTTTGCCTAGACCTACCAAAAAGAAAGATCTCGCTCCACCACTGGACCTTTAATATAACGCGTGGCAAAGGCCTTCGACCGTGTTTGGCATGAAGGTCTCCTTTTCAAACTCCTCTCCCTGAATATGCCCTTCTACCTAGTTAAGGTTGTTCAATCTTATCTTTCCCACCGCACCTTCTCCACTACCTTTGGAAACGCCACCTCCCAAGTCAGAGTCATCCGGGCTGGAGTGACGCAGGGTTCCATGGTGGGCCTTGTGCTCTTCAGTCTGTATGTGAATGACATTCCAAAATCCACAGGCACCGAGTTGGCACTGTATGCGGACGACACGGCTCTAGTAGCGGAGTCATGGCGAGGGAAGCTGGTGGAGAGGCGACTACAGACGCACCTGACGCAGTTGGAGGGGTGGCTGACCACCTGGAGAACGAGTATTAACGTGGAGAAGAGCACCTCACTTGTACAATATCTATGTAGCAGACATTCCCACTCACGATCATTTTCAATTCAGACAATTTGCCGATGACACCGTGCTCTATGTAGCCAATAAAAACATAAACTACGGTTCACTTGCAATGCAAAGATACCACCTCCTCCTCCAGGACTGGTTCTCTAACTGGAGAATCAAAGTAAATCCGACTAAATCAGCAGCCCTAATCTTAGCCAAAGGTAGGAAAACACTCCCTGCCCCGCTCACACTTTTCGACACCGAGATCCCACTCCAAGACGAAGTCAAATACCTCGGGATCACAATAGACAAGAAGCTCACCTGGAGGAGTCATGTAGACAAAACCAACAGTAAGGCCATGGGAAGATTCATACATATGTACTCACTTTTCAAAGGAGACCAGCTCCCCATTTCCACCAAAATACTACTATATAAGCAAATTATCCAACCCATCATCCTCTATAACTGCGTAGTTTGGAGTTATGCCTCCAAAACATGCATCAACAAACTTCTGGTGACTCAAAACAAAATATTAAGAACACTCACCGGGGCAAACAGATTCACTAGGATTACCGAGCTACACGCAATGACCAACTGCCGCCAACTACAGGAAATCTACAGAGACAGGAACAAAAAGTTTTACGACAGTACTGAAACGCACGAAAACGAACTTGTTAGAGGACTCGGACAATACGACCCGACCGAACGACGACATCATAAACGACCCAGGATGGCGTAGTTGAGCTTAAATACTAACAATTAAGTGTCTATTTTAACCTAAAAAAAAATTAAAAATACAAAACCAAGAGAAAATCATATAATAAAAAAAAACTAAAAACACAAAACCAAGAGAAAATTAATAAAAAAAACACACAAAAAATTAGAATAATAATAATAAAACTGTATACTATTATTAGGTTTAGCATAGTTTGTAAAATTAAAAACTAACCCACATGTGACAATCAACTACGCCGGAATGACAGCAGACTGCCCCCAACACTCCACTTCTCCTCTTATCACTTTCATCAATCGCTCATTTCATTCCATCACAACCTTAGTCACGGCCGGACGCCACTGGGATAACCGCCTAGGTTGTCTACTAGCCAGAGAATAACGCTGGCAACGGGGGCGGCCCCAGATGGTGAATGGAAATGTATCCACCTCACTCCTAATCCCAAGAAAAGAAAATCCTACCCCAACAAGCAACTCTTTAATACCCTTGCCACCGCCGGACTCCACTGGGATAACCGACTAGGTCAACCTTCTAGCCAGAGAATAACGCTGGCGCCACTGGCGGCCCCAGATGGGGAATGGATATGTAACCAACCGCGTCAAACCTATCCCCACAGTCAAGTTTAACCTTTCGATCCTCTTCCCGGAAATCGACTCATGTGATATCAACATCTCATCATCATACCTTATACACACCTTCCCACATCCCAGTCAAGAAAATCCTCCCCAAATCCCGAGACCCAGCGCAATCATTCAGTTTCACCAATTTCACCTCACAGTGTAAATAATTAATCAAGTGTATGTATGTACAAGGTATTAATAATCATTCACGAGGTCAGGAGTCACGAAAGTGACTCTATTCTCGAACACAAATATAGCCCTTTCGCAGGCAGACCTGGTTTGGCATTACGGTCAAGTCAGTACAGTCCTGAGTCGGGCTACAAAATCACACACCTGTAGTATTCTGCAGGCTCATTTCATCTGTTCCATTTCATCAGGTTTATAAGTTCATTCGCGAGGTTAAGAGTCATGACAATGACTCGGTACTCAAACAACAAATCAGCCCTGTCACAGACAACCTGGTTTGGCATAATTGTCAAGTCAGATGTTCTGAGTCAGGTAACAGCCGAACGGCGAGATGTTTTTAGTAGTGGTGATCCAACCCTGGTGAACCACATTGCAAAGAGCATTAATAAATTGTCATTATTTTGAAAAGAGCATTTTCATCGTCACTCACTATCCATCCGCAACTATCCCTTATCTCCCATCGTGACTCACGTTGCCGGGACTGTTCCTGTTCCTCCCATCGCGACTCACGTTGCCGGGACAGTTCCTCTACCTCCCACCGCGACTCACGTTGCCGGGACAGTTCCTTTGCCTCCCACCACGACTCACGTTGCCGGGACAGTTCCTTTGCCAACCACCGCGACTCCGTGTTGCCGGGACTCTGTCCTCTCACCCTCTAGCCTGATCGTCCCTTCCGACGGTGAGCTCACGGGATGGGATACATCCGCCGCTCCAACAAAGCCAACCCACCAAGGTGCCTAGCCACAAACAACACCAGGAGACCGCACTTCGAATGCAACCCGCTACACCCGAAGACGCAGTTGGGGTTAACACGTTTACGTGATTAGCGAACCTTTACAATTTGGTTTCACCCAAGGCAATATATCTTTAAAATATATTAAACGGACTGCACCTTCTCATAGTGGAAAAAGGTTAGTCATAATCCACGTACACACATGTGTATAACGTATTCGAGGAACAGGAGAAACGCGAATAGCTAAAGTATATTCGAAAGAAGTATTGAGGTATAACGCAGACAGTGGGAAGAGAATAAGGTAAGAAAACAAGGACTATATTAGGTTAGAAACTAGCTGAAACAGTAAACAGTATAGAGGGAAACAATTTTTTAACTCATCTACCTCTTTTTTTCATTGATAGAAAATGTGCACTGACATTCATCTGGGACAGTAATAAAACATAATGAATACTAAGTTAAGAAGTCAAAATTCCCAATTTTAAGGCTCTAAAGGGGGGAAATTAAATGGAAAGGGTGTTGACACATCTTACACACACACAAACGTAATTCATGCACTCGAGAGGTAGAGAAGAACCTTTAATTAGTCAAAGGGAAAATCATGAAGTAGAGCACCTTCATACGATAGGGGCATTAGGATGCCTAGGGAGACATTAGTGCCAGAAAAAAGAAACAATAGCAGTAAACAATCAGACTATTTTTTGACTAAGGAGGGAGAGGACTCCTCTTATCTTGGAATGTCTACTTTATATTTTAAGTCTTTTTCGTTCGAAGAAAATGTGTTTTATAAGCGCATATTAAAAATATTTTCTCTGAACTATTTTTTTGTGATGGACCTGCAATGTATTTGTTCCCAAAACGCGATGTAATGGTGCCCACCCGCCAAAGACAGAGATAGATGTAAGATGTAAAATATTTATATCGACTTATGGTTCTAAGTGTTTGTGGGAACTTGTACATTGTATTGTTTTCATCTAATTTGTCTTGAGTAAGTAATATACTTTTTTTTTTTAATATTATCTTACATTTTCTTAACGAATTCTTCAATGACCATCTAATCTCCCAGACAATAAAACGTTAGTAGCGTTTGTCGCATTCTTCAATCGAAGCTTAGATCCATGATAAAATTCATTGGTCGATCGTAAAAAGAACTGCATAAACCTGTAATAAAAGGGAGCTAACATATAAATGCACACAGACACATAGAAAAAGAAGATTAAAAAAGGGAGTATAGGTGGGTGCTACACACTACCATTACAACTCAATTGCCCCTGTTGATCAGAGGAAAGTAGACCGACGCACTGTAGCAGAAACAAAACATGATTAGCTCGAAAGGGAAAGTGTGCAAACAAGGGTGGGGGCAAACCACTCTGCGCACTGAAGATAAAAAAAAAGTATTGAAACACTATATAACTGCAGCTAGCCCTAAAAGAGGCGACGGATGAGAGGCCACGTCTTTATTAGTAGAGACAGCGTGGCTTATCAGTAAGTCTAACCATATAATCTGTGTGGTACTGTCTGTTCTAGGACACCACTAGTTCATAAAAAAAAAGAAACTAAACGTCACATTTAAAAGGCACTGTTTATATACGATATTCCATACTTCAGAGTTCATTACTACAAGCTAAAATTCTCACTGTAAAGTCACTGTGCGTAGGTCCTTGTAGCTAAGTAGCAAAAACTTGATCTATCTGTGGCAAGGAACTGTTTGTTTTGAAGTACTCTTATCTCAAATTAACCTTTTAGATGTAATAAATTATATATACAGCTCGTTGCGGTTCAGTTACAGAGTTGAACGTTACTTTTTGTAGACAATATATCATAGTTAAGCACACATTAACTCTCTCCTTTATAAGGTGATGTATTCTATGAGTTTAGCTTAGTAGAAAAAACTAACCATCTCAGTTGAAATACAATATTTTGTAATAATTTCCCATATATCAGTAACATAAACTAAACTGCTCAATGGAAGGGTACTACATTTTCTAATTATTTGTAGCTCACTAATAGAGATTGGGCCTCTTAGTGGAAAGCTAACGTTTATATGCAGTGCCTCCTAGCTCAGTAACACTTATTATAAACCTTTCAGTTAAAATCTAATGTTTGTTAATATTTCCTCATACATAGCTCAACACAGGCTAATCATTTCAGTTGGAAGGTAATTTGTATTATATAATATTAACTAGCTGGGGTTCCCGTTATTCACATTGGTAATATATAAGGTAACTTTGTTCATTTTTAGTTCATTAAATTAATCACAGGAAAAAGTAATCCGATCTTTAATTATGTTTAGCTTCTATCCTTTATTGATTTAAATTGTGTTACAAAACGCTAAGCGTAGGCTGAGTAAAACACAATACTCGTATAATACACCCATTTCATTGGCCGAATTGTATAAGGTAGGGATGTGCAATCTTATTTACAGAAGGGCCAAATAAATAAAATTTAAAAAATTGGCAGGCCAATCACTTTTATTAATTAATTTTTCTTCAATTTTTTTTTAAATATATGATAAACACACATAATAAACTGACATGAATAAATTTAAATAAATGAGAATACAAAACAATCATAAACATCATAGTGGCTTAACATATTTTTAAGTTTGTTCATAAAAAAATATATGATGGGGTGTGAGATGAGTGAAATGGTAAATTAACTTGTATAATTTTTTCATAATCTGGATTAATCTGTGAAGATGTTATTATTAAAAAAAAGACACATACGTCAATAAGTTGGTTTCTAAGATAAATATTCCTAATTTTCATGGTTATAAACTCTTGTTCATGTGAATATGGGGATGCAAACATTGCCATATATATTTTGGGCAAGATTAAAGTTTGGAAATGTTTATTTTGGCTTAATTTATTTTACATTACAATTTTGTTGTGTTAGAAAAAGCCTGCCTTACAACGAAACACATTTAAATGATTTAGCCCACGGGTCGAATTGAACACACCGCCTCATTAACCCTTCTTTGAAGAGGAAGATTAACCTAAGGGAAAGGGCATATTCACGACTGAGTGGAAGATGGATTGATTAAACGTATGGAGATGATCCTAATGAGCTGGCCTATAGATTACTTTTCTTGAATGCCTTATTCAGTTCTGGTCATTCTTCCCACAGCAATAGATCACCTCAATCATATAAAATCTACTTGAGGCTGGTATAATTCTATAAAGTGTGTTTTCCATACTCTCTTCCCCCACAAACAAGAGCGTCACCCAGGAGATTGCACGTGAACTACATCGTCCAGCAAGGCATCGTTTTGTCAGAAGTCATGTTAGTGTACTTGGACTGAACGAACTGCTACATGATGATCTAGTTGAGATACTCCAGATCGAATAAAGCTTACAAGTACTTTCTTACAGTCATTGATGCCTATTCCAAACGTGTCTGGGCTTTAGGCATCAAGGATGATACAGAAAAGAAGGTTAATGCTGCTAAAGTACACGTCCTTCGAAAGTAACATCAAACAGTTTGCCTCCCGCCCATCATCTTCCGACTGATAATTAACGGATCAGAATGTTACCATGTGTATTTCAAGGCTTACTTGAGAAGGAAGAGGAATAACCATTGTTTTACGAATGGCAATGTTCAGGCCAGCGTCTTAGAACGACTCAATCGAACGCTCAAGAACATGATGTAGACACGATTCATGGCTAAGGGATTGTACCTGTAGATCTTTATGATCGATTATTTACATGACGAGTATAATCGTACAATAAATTCCCTATTAATATGAGACCTATCGACATTAAAGTTGATAAGCCTTCTTCAAACAGTTTACCGATGATCTAAAACAGTTGGTCCAATTCCTATATAGCTTAGACTTTCTGATATCGTACATACCAGTAAGAATAAAGAGGTATTTGCCAAGGGTATACAGATAATTGGTCTACAGATTTGTTAAAGAAGAGCAAGATGGTCTAAAATAAGCCTAGAACATTTGTGACATTCGTTACAAGCATTATTGTTAAATTATGGTAGCTCCTGAAAAGATTTGACCCACCCAGCTCTCTTAACATACTTGTTAAACTGAAGCTAGTTCTGGTATGAGCCGGCGTAGCATGTCTTGTCAGATGACGTCATGGTTTCCACGCTGCAGATGCCTCAATACTCCGTTAGAACGATAAAGATGATTCGTGACTCTAGTGGAACCCTCGGGAAGATTCGGCAACTGGAACCTACTGGACAAGAGCCAGAAGTTCCACTGATCATACGCATGCACCACGGTATAGGTATAGTAGTGGTATGGTATAGGTTTGGTATTGTCTAGGTACGGTAGAGTATTGGTATGGTGTTGGTATAGTATGATATAGGAAAGCCTATGGTCATCATCACCATCATAAACTGTTTCCGGCTTATGGCCGGGTTAGTTTATTAAAACGCCACCATCTTCTTCTATTCTTACACCATTCTTCCTACTTTAATTTCTTTCATTAGTCTCCTCTCCCTTGCACACTTTTTATTATCTGCTCCTCCCATGTCTTTCTTGGCCTCCCTTGCTGTCTTTTTCCGAAATACTTAATTTCCAACATTTTCTTTGGCACAATTTATTTTAGGTATAGGTATGGTATAGTAACAGTTAATGAGAGGTATTGACTAGACTACACTTGTTTTGAAATGTGTGTATGCAGGTATGTACATGGATGTATATAGCTAGTAACATGATTGTACATTGACATGAATGCTCAGGTCTTGGTATGAGTACACAAATCTTGTACAGCTTCTGACCTGACTATACAGGTATTGAGATGACTAAAAATGTGTTGACATAAATGTGCATTAACTGACTCAGCTATATTTTAACATGGCTGTACATTGGCTTGGCTATGCTGCTTCTGATACGATCATACATTTATTGAAATGACTATACAGGTGTTGATATAAATGTGCATTGACACCTTACTATACCTTAACATATCTGTACATCGACTTGGATATACCATGACATGACTTTAGCTTAACACGGCTGTAAATTAACTTGACTGTATATTTGCTTTGCCATTACCTCTATATCTTAACATATCTGTACACTGTTCTCTTTGTTTGAAAACAGGTTTAATTTGCTTGTTTAACATTCACGGTCCACTGAACTAGTGGCGACTTGTAGCTAAAATTAGTGGGGGTGCTGCTCCAGAAAATATTAAGCCTTTGTTTTAGAATTGTGTAAAAGGAAAAAAACATGTATAAAAAGAAAGTTTATTCAGGAACTTGATAAAATGTTAACACAAAAACCAAACTTTTTTTATTACTTTAACTTAAATTGTTACAGTTCAAGCTTGATCTATTCATTTAAAAATGACATCCATTCTTCTTGTTTTAATTGGCGCAAAAAGTTCAATAATTTTCTCCTTGATCTCTGGATGACAATTGAGGAAATTTTTCTCTATTGAAAGTACTGCAAAATAAAAGAACCGAAAAAAAATGAATCAAATAGAATAGCTTGAAGCAGAATAATAATCTAATTCTACACTCTTCTACACTTTATCACATTCAAAAATATGGTACGAGGTTTTAAGCACAACACACGGTGAGTAAAAAAAACTTCCTTCCACCATCACGCCAGAGCCGGCACTGCGAAAGCAACAGTGCTTTCTATACCTGGCAGTTCCAATTTCCTTCCCACCCCCTCCTATGTGTGCATGCTCACAACAGACAAACACAACGTCGTTGGCACTGTGAAGCACACAGTTCCATACAAAGATTTTTGTATATTTTTCATAAACTGGGGATGGCTAATGAAGTACTGACATTAAGCTTAAGGAATATGTATTGTACTACAAAAATAAATAAAGAATTTAAGAAAAAAGAACTCATTATATTAAATGTTATCGATAATATCAAGTGGAAATAGGGGGTTCTGCAGTTCCACAGTGCCTATACACGAGCCGCCACTGACTGAACTTGTCTGCCAACAACAGGATTTTGCATAGTTATTACTGCATAGGTGGGCACGTAGGCTAAGGCGCTAGGCAAGGACCAATCCAGCTGTCATGCGGATCATCGGTGGTCAAGCCATCTGCAAGAATGTCAGCCTTCAAGGTGGTGTCCAGATTTCAAGGTAGAGGGCTTCTAATATGGATGGCGTCCGGGTGCAGGGTGGGGTGAAGGTTCATATGCATGATGGGACATACAGGCTAAGGCATCTGGTTTACAGACATTCCCAATCAGGTTGTCAACTATGGGTATGGATAAAGCTGACAAGCTGCCACGCGTCTGGGGAGTTGTAACCAATCTCTCAAACCCTTAATCAAGGTGAAGTCTGCACTGTCTGGGCATCCATATACCCACTCTCACAGCGTTCACTGGCGAATTTTTTTGCTTTTAAATGAAACCGGCGTGTAGGTGAGTTCCCTCGTAAGAAAGCGGAGCTTAAGTCATAGCCCCAGCCTATTTTACACTTCTAGACAAAGGAACTGGGCAGGGTGTCATGAAATAGGCACTTTGTAACTACTGGTAATAGATGTACTCACTGTAGCTTAGTAACACATATTAAACCTATTAGTTGAAAGGTAATCTATACATACAGCTCAATATAGCCGTTGAATGTGTAGATATACATTCAACGATATAGCTCAATAACACAGACTAAACCTCTCAGTTTGGAGAATATATATATATATATATAGTGGAAACGCGTGATCATTCTTTTTGGTGGAAACATGTCAAAGTTTACCGGTAATGATATTTTCTCACCACTTGTTAACATATTAAATTTAATTCGTTTATGTTTTATTAATTTTTAAAAATCATTAGAATTACAAAATCACTAAGTAAATTTAAAAACAGAAGAATAGAAAATACAGGGTTTTAACTTAACTTACTAAGTAATGTCATTATTTGTACAAAAGCTAGGCGCGTCTGTCTCTTAATGCCAGTTCATGAGTACCGCGATATTTTAAACACTTTATTAATCCGCTATATATATGCCTATTTTTTTACAGGTGCTCATTGGGTTTTTGGAATACAATTTTGACCACTTATTCTATCTGTGATGCAATATTTACTGTTCCAAAGTTTTAAGCTTACATGCATTCTTCAAATGAATTGCATATTCCTCATGTTTTTTTTAAAGATTTTATTTAAGAGCGTGCATCACATGCCAATAAACTCTGTGATACAGTAGGCTAGAAATAGTAGATTTACACGAACACTAATGTGCGTGGGTCATTTCTGATTAAATATTAATGGAAATTAAGCGTTAATTGAAGTTCCTAATACTGAACATGGTTGAAATATTAAATTATATTTGTATTATAAAAAAAACTCCATCAAAAAGGCGGTTTTCGACTAATTTAGAATGGTCTCACAGATAAGCACTATGCACAAATATTCATTCTGTCATAATAGGCACATACTGCAAGAAACTTTGTCTCCCTGTCCCTCCATCGTCACCGCGGTAAATTTCGAATACTCATTCAAATACAAATGCACTGCATACATTTCTGGCATAGCGTAGGTATTTTCTTTACCCTTTTACTCCCATACCTCACGCGCACCCACATAATCGCAGATACATGCCGGAAGCTGAGTTGGGCCTGCTATAATGAACGCTCTTTCCAGACTGCTGTTGTCCACAACCCCTCACCACCGAGTAATAAATTATAATAAAAAAATAAGCTCTGTTTTTCTACACTTACAGTTAATAAGAATTGTTGACCAAACCAAGTATTAAAAAAAGTTATTTTTTTCTTGCCATCTACTTGGTTAAATGTAAAGTCATAAGGATGATGTGCTCCTAACAGTTTAATTTCAAGTTTTTCTTTTAGTTTTAATGAAGAAGAAAATGGAGTTTTTAAAGAAATAATCTACTTTATTAATTTTAATTAACCATTGATACGCGTCATCTTAAATCTTAGGTCATAGCACATATTAAAACACAGACACGAAAACGAAAAAAACAAAATATATACCATCTTTATCGTATAGCGGCCCCACTTAGACTAGCCCCATCCGCTAGTGTAAAGCTCGTACTTGAAAGATATTGTGCATTGACCTTGAGATACATGTAACACTGGGTGTGGCTTTTCTGAGAGGGCCTGTCAGAGTTGGCCCACTTCAACCTCTATATTCAGTCACAAGAGCGCCGGTACAGTACTCGCGTGACGTTTGCAGTGAGGAATGAATAATCTTTACTGGAATACTGTATAACGGATCCAATAATTCACTGCGTACAGATAATGCTGCTCCACTTCAAATTCATATTTTTTTCCTAAATATTTTATAAAATAAATTGAAAAAAGGAAATAATAGTTTATTATGTTATAAAAATTTGGAAAAATGTTGGTTGGGCCTGACCCTTGTGGCCCCTGAGTATATAATAGGTTAAACCTACCAATGAGAATCTAAGAATTTGTAGTTGATACATTATTCCCCTCCCCCCCCCCCTTTACAGTTAACTCCCGACTATCCGCAATAATGTAGGCGAGGAGTGCCGTGGATAATTCACGTATTTAGTAAAGCAAGAGATTGGAGCACATTCAGTTCAAACTAGTACTTACCTATCGTGACTGCGTCTATGAATACATCATTAGATCTCACACACTAAGATAATAAAAGAACACTTTAAATCAATGTAAAATATACTCCAAATAGACACATCACTTAAAAAGTTTGTATTATTTTTCTACTTACTTTTTCCTTACCCCACTATGTATTTTCCGTAACATCAGCTTGTCTTTTAGGAGTGTGTCATCTTCCTGTTCCAGATAATTAAGCAGGTACAACCCCGAAAGGCCTCCTTGCCCTTACCATTAACTTTTTACCTCTCTGGCCATTATCTCTTCCCTAAGGATTTACAACAATCTGTCACCCTTTATTCTCCATCAACGCGGCGTTTTCCAAAAATGTATTCCTGTTGTTGGCGATGTGACGGTTAGCCGCAAAGCGGATAATCGGGAGCTTACTATATTTATATATTGGTGGATAATAATATTTGTTCATGGTTCCTAGCGGCTAAGTAGCCATACCAACTTTCTAAGTGCAAAAAAAAAAATTTTATACAAAAATGTATGGACCATTAGCCTACTATAATATATATTAGATCAAGTTTTTTGTGTTCTTGGGTATTTTTATATCAGTAGCACAACCAAACTTTTTTTAGACATAAGATACTCTTTGCATTGCAATTTTTCTAGGCTAGTGCCATATACTATCTCGGTTTGAATACAGAATTCGTAAGCTAGTTAATTTATTTCAAAATCGTGATAAACTCTTCCAGATGCTTGTACATAATTTTACGTGGCTTATTTAGGCTCAAGAGCATTGTTTATCTGTATAATTTAAACTTAATATTCTTATGAGTGTGTAATATTTAATGCTAATTGCTAATGGATTAATGCATGTCCGCAGGACCACGACTCAGTGCTGGTTGAAGGGACCTGCCAAATCCCAGATCCTCTGTACAAGCTCATCGGCTCCATAGTTTGTTTCTACATCCCACTGTGTGTGATGCTATACACATATGCACTTACTGTGAGACTTCTAGCGTTGCAACAGCAGAACTTAGGAGGAGAGGGTGCAGGCTGGTCTAGTGGTTGGCTTGGCACACCCTCGTTAGGTCAGTAGTAACATCAATTACATAATTCATTACGATGTGGCAGAAAAACCTTTTCGTGTAAGAAGCAGAAGTGTGTAGCTTGGCACACCATTACAAAGTCAGTTACAACAAGTAATAAAAAAAGAAAAAGATTTAATTCTAGGGCTGCTTGTATTTTCACGAAGTAAACAAAGATATATATATATATATAGATATATATATTTCTCCTTACTACAAATCAAAATGAATCTAACTAAAGATATATATATATATTTAAATATAAGATTTTAGGATCTAATGATTTTAAATTTCGACTGGAAAATATCAAATTAGTATTAGCTCAGTCTTCTTTTGTAGGCCCCAGTTTGTAGGTTGATAACAACGAACCCCTGCGGTACGAGGTATTCCCTGCTTTTAAAGGGTGACTGAAAAAAGAACCCAGCCTTAGAGATGAATTTTATAAGGGGGTACAAAGTTTTTTTTGGACCCCATTCTATTTTACATTAATCCTGTCTAAGAAAATTAACTAGGTATATGAAAAAATAAAAGAAATAAGACAACAAAAGACATTTAATTTATATTTTTATACATAAAAAAGGAAAAATTAATAATACAAAATATTATACCTCTACTAATAATTTAGTTATAGTAGGCCTGCTAATAGTGGAAATATGACTGCTAATCTTCAATATATGCTAGCATTTTCTGATATCCCAGGGAATTCCCAGGCCCCTTTTAGATCCCCGAGCCTGGAAACAATGTACCCTCATAGGGCCCGACCCCAAGGATAGTGCGTATCCAACATATCGAGGCTGTGCATGGCCAAGGGGTAGTCTGCCGCTCATATAATTGTTTGGGAACATGGCTGAAGCCAAGTTGATCGGCAGTGCATGGATCATTCATGTATTGCTGGGTCGGTCTTCCTGGGTTATAACTGGGCTCTTCCTAGGAGGGTCCATATTATACGTATACAATATTTTATAGCCTAAGGGCAGAGTACAATTTTCTAGCAGACCATTCCTAGAAAAATAGCTTTCTAGAAATTTGGCCATGGAATATGTTTGCTCTTTTTAATCATTATATTTCAGCCGTTGTAGCTCTATATTTTATTTTACATCCCAAATAAAATTTCAAAATTACAGTGCAAATATTTTTTACTATTTCAACTAAATAAATTAAATCAATTTTACCATCATAATTTTCGTGATTTAATATTTCGTATGTTTCATCATTGGTATATATGTTTAAATGTTGAAAATAAATAGGTGTGTAACGCAGTGTGCATCATTAATGTTGTGTAAGACTGTAAGTGACCATTTGACAGCTACCGAGCTGACAAGGAACTTGAACTATCACGCTCTAGGGATTATATTTCTACATACTAGGGCCTATTTTAAAAGTACGAATATTTTTATCCCACTGCCTACCAAAACAAAATTGGTAATAGGTAATTGGCAGTGTGATAGCTATCTTCACTGCTCTCTTGGGTTGCCTACGGGAGAACGCGTTCCGGTCTGACTCAAGAGCCGAGAAAGCATGATTCAGGAGTGTTGTTGAAAAAAACCTACGAGTGTCCGAGAGAAGTAATGGCTGTGTTTTCTAGAATGAAGAAGCAAGAAATAATCCCGGGTAATAAACTGGCTGTTTCATAGCCCCATATTTTCCTTGGCTGCCTTATGCACGGGTTTTGAGGGGGGGTTACATACAACAAGGAATGTGTTATTTCTGTACACTTATGGGTGGATAAAGCCGTACGACAAGCCTACCACCACCTGCAAAGCAGCTTTCGGTACCTTTACGCGCTGCGAAAGTGCATGTGAAACTCAATTTAACCTAGTGTATTGCTGAAATCAGTACATTCAACTGTTCTCTCATTGCGTGGAACCTATAGTACCAGATGTAAACACTAAATAACAGTACAGTATATTCAACTGTTCTCTCAGTGCACTAACCTAGAATACCAGGTGATAGCACTAATTAACAGCATTTTTAACTTTCCCCTCATTACGGAGAACTGTACCAGGTGTTGTCAGTTAATAGCAATGCAATTTTGGTTTCCCGATGGTGTGGGTATTAATATTAACATGTGACGTCAATAACAGCAATTTCGTAACTTCCCAAAGTGCGTGGAGCTCTTTGTTACCAACAAAGTTAAATTTAGGACTCATAGTTTAAGACCGTTTTTAGTTTATTTTTATCGTGTTGGTATTTGTGTAAAATATATTATTGTGATTTTTTTATAGGTGTTTTGTTTATGACATTTAGAATAAATATTAGATGTTTAGGCTAGTTATAAAACAAATGCTAACGTATTCATCTACATAATTACTATTGTTATTATATATAATGTGCCTCTTAGGTAGATGGTCAAGCCAGTATTTCCCGGTGGTCCAAGTGATGGAGGTTAGTGAGTTAACTGAGCCTAAACAGGGGCGGATTTACAACTCTGCCGCCCATAGACACTAAATAATTTGCCGCCTACTTTTTCTACCTTAATTCCAAATCTTTGTTTTCCCCCTACCAGTCCCCACACACCAACACACATATATCATAAACACAAGTTCTATCTGTGGAATGACAAATAAAAAGTGCTTACATTATTTTAATATTTATTATAGCGAGGTTTTAAAAGTAGTAAAAATCAAAGCAAATATTTAAAAAATTGGAATAAATTCTCTTACACTATCACAACACGCAAATTCAAATATTATATTATGTAGTTTAAAAATATAAAGTTTGCATTAGTAGACTGTAGAACATGTACTACAGATCAAATATTGGCGTGTACACAATAAGAAAATAGTATATAATAACTTTCGCCTTGCTTTCTGCTGGGTGAACTGGTCGATGATGCCAGGCAACCATTTTATCCAATAAGTGACCTTCAATTAAGACTATGGTCTGTGAATTAAGTCATGTTGGTGCGCAGATACAGCAAACCACAACAATCACACACACGACGAAGCCATAAAATTATTTTAACTTGCAGATATACATTTTTTCCCCTTCATTCAAAATTTGACGCCCCTAAAATCTGCCGCCATAGGCACGTGCCTACAAGGTCTATGCGTAAATCCGCCCCTGAGCCTAGAAGCCGAGGAACTCTCACGCCCACAGCATTATTATAATTTTCAGGACAATATAGTCGCCACCCTCTCTTTCTCCCCTCTCTCTAGCGTCACAAAACTTTATTCTAGTATTGACCGCGTGGCTGAGCTAGTAGTAGTAGTGATGGTGGTTGTAGTGATAGATAAGGAGAAATTTCTTTTTAGTTGAAACCTTGTATTTACCCTAGGACAACTATAAGTTATAAGTGACTAGCTTAGAAATAAAACCATTACATTGGACATGCTCAAGATTCGAACAATAATAATTGACGTCTAAGGGCCAGTTTCATAGTCAAATTTAGTACGCCTCAAGTGCGGCGTTAGACTAAGTTCATGACGACACATACCTAAACCAGAATGGAATAGGCCAGTTTCCTATGCGAGAACGGCCCATTCCATTCGAGTTTAGGTAGGTGTCGTAATGTACTTAGTGTAGCGCCGCACTTGAGGCGTACTAAACTTGACTATGAAACTGGCCCTTAGAGGCTGATTGATACGTCTATTTTAAAGTGGTTTCTAAAGTCCTTTGCTCACTAATGACTCAGCTCAGAAAAGAGTGTTTCTTAGAAGCGCACCTTACTACTCACTCGAGCTATATCTACACTAACACGAGGAAGGTAATATTAAAAGGAAGCGCCCTTGCATCCGCGTGGTGGTAAAGTGGGAAATTATTTAGGAAATAAACATTAGTACTTCTGCTTGGATTCACAATGTGTGTGATTCTTAACGTGCTATTTATACATATGCCAATTTATTCCTTGTAAAACTTATAAATTAACTTAACCAAGAATAGGATGATTAATCCTTGACACTTAACCTATGTGGATATCTACCATAAGAATCATCTTTACAAACAGCTCGTAAAATACTACCCATTCTTAGAAGATATTTTAAACCTCTTCTCTACTATTTACTGATAGGATGTATTTTTTACATTTGTTTATCATTTTTATTTTATTTTAAATGAGAACAACTTTTCCATTGATGCTTGATTTAAAAGTTAATTTGTTCAACAACCTAGGGATTCGAAAGATCATTGCTACACTTACACTCCACCTAACCCTATATTGAACTAGTTGTATCCACTCCATCTCTTTCAGGCCCATTCTAATGCTATCCTCTCATATGAATCTAGGTTTTATTGTTGATATTTTCCTATTAGGATTGCCAACCAATACCTTTAACGTGGTTATGGTTTATTACATTCGCGCTGCAATATGGTCACCGTGATTTGCGAGCTTTGACTACCCTAACAATGTCTGGTGATGAATACAGGGTATGTAACATATTATTATTATGTCACCACCTTTACTCTTACCTTAATCTCTTTTTAACGTTTTTTGTTTCAAGTACAGTACTTTGTTTACTAACACAGTAACACCCTAAATTTATTCTAGTAGTTTAAGTAAAATACCATGTTTTACAAAAATAAAGAACCACCGGTGAAACCATTGTATATTATATTCTGAGTTTTACTTTCTTTGACAACAGATTAGATTTTAACAACTTCTTGACCAAGTAGTAGCATTTTTTCCCCGTAGCATTCAATGTCGAACCTTTTCTATTGTCTTGAATATCCTTGTTTTAATACATTACGTATTTCGAAAACCTCTGATAAGTCATATCCAATACATACAATACCGCTTGTATCTGTCAAATATTACAGTCATTAGAATTTATTTATGGAAGTAAATTATTAATGTTATTCGTTAAATAAAATAATTATGCATCCATTTTCAGATTTTGTTCAGTTTTTATCTTAAAGCTGTAATTTAATATTTGTATTTTCTTATATAAGTAGCAAATATTTCATTTGTGTTTCAACTAATAAACACTGTCAAGAATTAAGACTATGTTCAGTTTTCACTATGAAAATATAACATTTAGATAAACGTACGCGAGTGTCCAATAAGACAGTGGCGTGTAGATTTAAATACTTTCTAGAGCTTAAAGTTTTGTTTTGAGTTTCTTAGTTAAGGCTGGGCCAATTTATAATTATTTACTTAAATAGGTTCCAAAAAAATTATAACTGGAAGGATTCACTCAAACTTTGGGTCAATACTATCATTATGAAATTAAAATTAACATCGTGGAATTTTTTTAGTTCCTAATATCCTATATTGTATTATTATAAAGAGAAAATATCTAGTATATGTTATCCAAATGACCCTTATAGAAGTCCCTGGTCCAAGATAACAATAGGAACTAACACTTTTATATCCTTTATGCAGGTGGTATTTTACAAATTAACCCTTATTCCAAATACTTGATGATTGAAATTTGAAACATGTTTATCGTAAATACAAACAGATATTCCTATAAAACTTCTCGTTGAAGGTGTGGAAAGAAGAAGCACGTGGCGGCGCCTACTCCTTCCTTCGAACAAGGTCCCTACATCTTCCTGCCACACCACTCAACACCAACATTCAGCAGGATCAACAGACACTGAATTAACGACACTTGACACGCACGAGCTGTGGCTTCAGGATTCGACGATTCCAGAACCAGCTCCAAGCACCATGACAGCGCTCCAACATTTCGGCGCTGAAATGCTCCGACTGTCTCGAGGGCTGGAGAACTTCCCCGTGACTTCTCCTACTCACTTCCACAAAGAGATATCACTCGTAACCAAGTAAGTAGTTAACTTGATCACCTACTAATAAAATTGAACTCAACAATTTCCTAGATTATCATATTAATGATAGACGATACTCTTGTTTTATTTTATTGTAGAAAAATTAAATAGAGCAGACCTGAGTATTTTAATCTCTTTAAGACTTCATATTTTGTTAATTATTTAGCTATATAATTCTAAATTACTTTTCTGAAATGAAATAATTTACCGGTGCTAACGTGAATTCCACTGATATATTAAGGTAAGCTCTTATGTTATCTTTAAGATTCACAGTATCGAACACAAGTTAAATTGATTAGATTTTTTAAGTTATGTTGAGTAATTGTTTTGTACTTTGTCCAGGAGACGTGAAAATAGTGCCCCTGAGAGCTTAAGTTGTTCTCGCTCATCCTTGAAACTGCCAGAATCGTCTCCAGTCTCAGATCGCAAAGGACGGGAACTGACATTTTCCTTTCATGAGCAGTCTATAAACTCCTTCAGGAAGTCTCCTTCATTCAACAGGCACGTAACAAACTTCCTGGATCAACGTCAAGAAATAAACATCAGTGAGTCATCATCATCCTCTGAGGATCAAGATCCCACAGTGGGCCTTACTCCAATCGACCAGTACCAGTCCTTGGCTTCCAAATTGTCGGAGGAGTCCGATAGCAGTGTCCCAAATACAACAGAAGAGAATGACGTTTCACATTTTGAGATAATTATCTCACCTCATAAATCTATAGAGCGAAAAAAATCAGTTATGCCCTTCCCATTACCTCCTCCATGTACGTGTCCCTATTTCGGGGAGCAAAGTGTAGATGGGAAAACCAAAGTACCCTTGCCAATATCTGCCGAGAGGAATGAAAGGATGAAGCACAATTGCATTATGCCTAGGGTGAGTGAGAATGACAACACCTTAAAGGTAGAAATAATTAGTGAAGGCTCTTCCCCAACATCAAGTCTTTCCACGTCACCTACCAGAAGAGGTAAGTTGTTGGACAGTACCTTCAAGAGTAGAACTGTAAACGAAGGGTGTGCTATCGGTGGTAACATGGTGGTGACTTGGGAATCGGGCTCGAAAAGAGTGAATAGAATAGGTTCTAGTATTGGAACAAATTCTCGGATGGTTTTGCTTGACAACAACTCCTCGATAAACAATTCACTAATAGTTCACAGCGTGAATCAGGCACCGTTACTCCATCGTGCAGCAACGCTGAGACATTACACAGGTATTACAAAGGGCAGGCAACAGAAATCTAAGAGTGACAACACATCCTCGCCATGTTTATTAATGGCATACGCAGCCGGCAACGAAGGAGGAGGTTTAAGTCGGTCTGGTATGGTTAGAAATCCCCACAGCAGAAATTCTAGTGTAATATCCCGGACTTCATCAAGGCATGGGAGGATAATCAGACTAGAGCAAAAGGCAACATACGTTCTTGGGGTTGTATTTTTCACTTTTGTGATTCTGTGGGCACCTTTCTTCGTGCTTAATCTCCTTCCTACGCTGTGTGCTGACTGCGAGAGGAACATTCATCATGGGGTGTTTGATTTTGTCACGTGGTTGGGTTACGCTAGCTCTATGGTTAACCCTATTTTCTACACCATATTCAACAAAGTGTTCAGACAAGCGTTCAAGAAGGTTCTCTTATGCCGCTATCGTAATAAAACATGGAGACCCACAAGATAGCGTGAATTAAATTTAGGATGAAGTGTACGAGAATTATTTTTATTTTCAGAAAAGTAATCTATTCAAAACATTACATTCACTGTTGGGTTTAATTTAATATTAATTTGTATAAATATGTAATATGTTGATGAAATATTTTTATAAGGTAGGGGTTTTATGTGTGATGTGTGTGCTATGTCTTTACTCTTGTTGATGAGTAGGGAAGATCTTCATGCGCTAGGGCATCATGTACTAGGGCGCAAAGGCAAGATCTTCATGTGGTAGGGCGCAAAGGGTTGGCTGGTGGAAGGGGTGAGGCGCGGAGGTGCGGGGGTGTTGTTCCCGCGGTGGTGTGGGTATAATTCCGTGCTGCAATCATGTACTAAGGCGGCGAGGGGAAATGTACCTTGTGGGCGAGCGTGTGTGAAGAGAGTATCGACTCGCGTGCTGCATCATGTACTAGGGCATTAAGGGGAAGGGTTGAACGTATACCTTATACGTGGTTCATGTACTGAGGCGGAGAGGAGAACACGCCGAGGGAGAGGGAAGGAGTTTGGGAAGTCTCCGTGTTCGGCGCTCACGATTTAGACATCGCGTTCACCGATAC
>CABEEJ010000346.1:0-45341 GCA_901482245.1 Timema douglasi
ACAGAACTACTAGTAAGACTGTAGTAACGATAATAACATGGAGGGAGGTCTACTGTTCACAGAACTACTAGTAAGACTATAGTAACAATAATAACATGGAGTGAGGTCTACTGTTCACAGAGCTACTAGTAAGACTGTAGTAACAATAATAACATGGAGTGAGGTCTACTGTTCACAAAACAACTGGTATCCCATAAGATAGGACATTTTCCTTGAACAATTTAAATGAAAATATTTGACATATATTATCTTTGTAAGTAACTGGTTTTCTTTTATGTCTATAGATGTGTGTTCTTTTTTGTACCTTCTTTGTTAGAAAAGTTCAAAGAATAACTGACTCTCCAAGTCAGAACTACCAACCCACTACCATCGCTCTGATCTCTTGCTATTTCTTTCTTTGTTACAGGTAAGGCAGAACGGGGGGGCTGTGCTGAATTGAAAGTCGAAAGCTCGAATGAGAATCAGGAAGAGTAAGTTGGAAAGACTTTTCGATAATTTCCCAATTTAGAGTAGATTGGTTGGGGGTTGTGAAGGGGTATCAGTGTATTCTGAGGGAAGTTTGGTGGGGAGAGTTTGGTATGGCTGGCGTGGGAGTAAGAGGAAGGAGAGGGGGGTGGCAATCAGGCCACGAGGTGGAACCGCTTCCCTTCACTCAGGCCTGCCAACTTAACTTTCCTTTCGTTCTTAATGCCCGCCAGGCAATTTCCAACAGGGTAGTGATTGAGGGAAGAAAGGAAGTTAAGATACACAGATGATTTGACTTCTTGGTAATATATCATAACAATTTAAACTCTTTTATAAGATTTATATTTATGTTCATAAAAATAGGGGAATTACGATAAATATACCAAGCGAACACGTTAAATAAAGTTTCTAAACAGTGATAAAAATATTTCTAATTTAAAAGAAATTGATAAAATTTCTTATCGACAAATTTAAAATGTTATATAAAACTATACTTTATTATTTAGATACCCTGTACTTTCCACTCTTAAGTTTTCAAGAATCACAAACCATAGACCGTGCGTTAATAAAATGAAGAATGTATGTGTCTGTCATTAGTATTGCGTGATATCTACCTCACGCAGAGGTATGAAATTTAACTACTAGCAGCTTCTGATTAGAATATTTTTAATTAATTAAAAGCAGAAAAAATGAAGACATTACGATAAAGCTTTACTTAATTTCACGCAATTGTACAATACGGTTTTTGGTAAACGCTGTGCTTTAAAAACACGTGCCCTTGGATTATTATTATTATTATCACCGCGTCTTACTACCCGTTCGGTTTATACGAACTTACGCTAATGTGTAATGGTAGGGTGATTGTGAGATGAAATGGAGGACCTACAGTTTAACGTGGAATAGGTGGAGGCCTGGCATTCCCCACATTCACAAGATGTCTTGTCAGAGGTGAAGGAAGGGTTTGGTAATCAGATAAATCTGTGACAGGGTCGAGGATTGAACCCCGGCCCCCAGCACAGAAGTCTGACACCTTACCCTTACACCGCCAGCTCACCTGTGCGCTTGGAAGCAACATGGGAAGCCGGAATCGTACAATTTAGATTTACCCTTTTTACCCTTGATGTTACAAAAAGTTGATTTGATTTAGTTTTTAATTGTGAAAACCTTTATTCCCTTTGTTTAGTTGTTAGACCTTTACACTTTTTTTTAAAACTTTTTGCACTAAAATATTTATCCAGGGCAAGGCCGTGTAATACATTTAAAAAAAAAAGTGTAAAACGTGCAAAAAGGCCAGAAAGGTTATGAATTATATTTAATAAAAAGTAGAATAATACAAAAACAGTAAAAATTGCAAAAAAAAGTTCCAAAAAAGACCAATATTTCAAAAAGGTCAAAAAGAGCCCGTTTGAGAAAAAAATGATAAAATTTAGAAAAAGTAAATCTAATAAAAATAAAAAGGGTATAAAAGATGAAAGGGGTAGAAGTGCTAAAAATTGTACAGATTTAAAAAAAGTATTAAAAGGAAAGGGGAAAAAGGGGGGGAAATGGTAAAAAGAGTTACCGGACTGGAAAATTGAAATGGGAATAAATTGTAAAATGGGTGACACTCTTCTTTATTTATTAATAGCACAAACTAGCAAAAGTTTAAAGTATTGTGTATAAAGTAGTTATAATCTAATCCTTAAAATAAATGTCAGATTCGAAAATATGCCTAGATTATATTTTTGTTTTGACAGTGAATATAAGTCGGCCTACTTTCGCGTTTTGTTTCATAATTTAAACCAACCAAGTACTAATGTACACATATAATTTAATATTTGGTCACTATTTCTTCTGGTTTATTTTATATACTAAAAACAATAAAACAACTTTATGGATTCCTAGAGAGAAGACCAGTTAGTATATATTATATTTATAGTTTACGTTGCGCTAACAAAACATATCAAGAAACTTTGAAACATGCTTTAAGAATATGACGTCATATTTGGTGACGAGATATTTTTGGACTCAATGGAATACGAAACCTCTTTGAACCTATAGGGAGATACAAAGCTTCATTGCTTTATTTTATTTGTACCCACCTCGGTGGCGTAGTTGGCTAACGCGCTTGTCGTGTTGAGCTCAACTCCTGAGGACGGGGAGATCGAGTGAACTGGGAGTGGTTTTTCCTAAGTGTTTTTCCACTCTCCTTCCACTCTCCTTCCACGCAAATGCGGGATCACTTCCTCTAATTTACCCTTCCCAATTCCTATTCAATTAGCGTAACTAGTACTTAAAGCGTATAACCCGAACGGGTAGTAAGACGCGGTGCTAAATATTGTTATTATAATGCTTTATTTGACATTTATTTGTTTAACTTTAGCTTTTGTTTTATTTGTAACGGGTTTTTTTTATTGATTTTAGCTTGGTTTTATTTAATACTGTATTGAATTATAATAATAAAAGGTGCCACATAACGTTATTTGAATTTAAAAATAATATAATAATAAATACTTATTAAATACTCCATGAAGTGAGCCCACAAGTGTGCAACTGCCACCGTTTAGCCGGGATCACGATCAACTTAATTTTAACTTAACGTAGCGTTCACTTAATTTAATAAAACAGGTGTGTGATCACGTTTCACGTAACCTAACGTAACAACTAGAACCAAACATCTTCATTCTCAGGTATGTATTTTGATTTTTACTACTATACTGGCGTCCGGGGTTCAATCCTCGGTTCCGGCAAAGATTTATCTGATTACCAAACCCTTCCTTCACCTCTGACAAGACATCTTATGAATGTGAGGAATGCCAGGTCTCCACCGTGGTTCGGATTCCACGTTAAACTGTAGGTCCCTAATTTCATTTCACAATCACCCTACCATTTGCACATTAGAAGTGCGTATAACCCGAACGGGTAGTAAGACGTGGTGCTAATAATAATAATAATTATTATTATTATTATGATTTTTACTAATTTTAGAGTAATGAACTGTGAATGTTTACTCTTCTATATCGACATACAATAATATAAAATATTTGTCACTAATAATTTTTGACAAGTTTATTTTTCCTATTTTAGTTTAATTATTTTGCTTCAATATTTCATAAATATAACTGAAGGTAAGACCTTGATCATAAAACCAACAAATGACTTATTGACAGCCCTGTAGACGTCACTCGCATAATTATTGGCTGCCTATATCACGTGATATTCTTCATGTAACGTTCACTTAACGTAAAATACCTCCCAGGGCATCTATAAAGTTATAATAATAATAGTATTTAACACCACGTCTTACTAACCGTTCGGGTTATACGCTTTAAGTACTAATTACTCCAATGGATTAGGAATTGGGAAGGTTGAAGTAGAGGAAGTAAACCCACATTTGCGTGGAGGGAGAGTGGAAAACTATTTAGTAATAACCAACCCCAGTCCACCCGACCTAGATTCGAACCTCGATCTCCCCGTCCTCAGCAGTCGAGCTTCAACACGACTAGCGATCTATCAAGTTAAGTGAACTTTAAGTGAAAGTTAGTTTGATCGTAATTCTGGCATTAGCGATGTTAGTGCCAACATTTGCAGAAAGAGGGTGTCATGTGGTCAGCGCAACAAACCCTTCAGCCATCAATCTCAGTTTTTCAGACTGGAGCTTCTACTTCTTTATTCAAATAGCTCCCCCTTTTGTTCCCATGAGGATGATTCTGACCTCTTCCCCGACCCACTGTGTCACAGAACATTTCTGGAAATACAGGGGATTGAACTTGAGAGCCCTAGATCTATTGCTAGGAGCTCTGAGCACTAGATCACAGAGGTGGTCTGGCAGGTAGCTAATAACATAGTTAATTAAATAGCTTTAGCTCGACTGCTGAGGACGGGGAGATCGAGGTTCGAGTCTCGGTCGGGTGAACTGAGGGTGGTTTTTCCTAAATGGTTTTACAATCTCCCTCCAAGCAAATGCGGGTTCACTTCCTCTAATTCAACCCTCCCAATTCCTAATCCATTAGCGTAATTAGTACTTAGAGCGTATAGCCCGAACGGGTAGTAAGACGTGGTGCTAAATAAAAAAAAATTAAAAAATTAAAACAGCGGAATATGGACTCAAACCAATGATATACTCGCAAGGTGTATAATACATTATATATTATTTTATTCATTTTCGTATTAATAGGATTGATACCTTAGCTCATTCAGCATCGTGTCTCTCTACTGAGCTAAGGGTCCAGGGCTCGATTCCAGATATGGCTGAAAAACTTATCATTCGTCTTATGTGGGCTTACCTTTTCACATTGATGAATTAACATTTGGGGACTGATTGTTGTTCCTGTCCTAGTTTTAGGTTAGACTATAAGACATATGAAGCTACGAAAGACCTAGCAAGCCGGAAGTGTAAAATATATGGCTTGAATAAAAACTGACTTAGGATGTAAACGGTAATGTTATTATTATTATTAGCACCGCGTCTTACTACCCGTTCAGGTTGTACGCACTTACGCTAATGTGTAATGGTAGGGTGATTGTGAGATGAAATGGAGGACCTACAGTTTAACGTGGGATCCGAACCACGGTGGAGGCCTGGCATTCCCCACATTCACAAGATGTCTTGTCAGAGGTGAANCAGTTTAACGTGGGATCCGAACCACGGTGGAGGCCTGGCATTCCCCACATTCACAAGATGTCTTGTCAGAGGTGAAGGAAGAGTTTTGTAATCAGATAAGTCTTTGCCGCAACCGAGGATTGAAACCCGGCCGCCAGCACAGAAGTCTGACACCTTACCCCTAGACCGCCAGGTCACCTAAACGGTAATGAATGTAAGTATTAATAATAGGAGTATACTTAACTGAATACATTCTAAGGAATCACGATAGTATGCCACCATATTAGTCATAAAAGTTACATGATATAAAACTTACACCTACTTTAAGCAGGAAGGAAATCAAACGCTCCAAATTTGTTCTCAAACTGCGCCTGTTGTGTCTAGTGGATCCCTTTAATTAATTCAGGACCAGGGCTCATTATTAACCTACATTTGTATCTAATAATCCACATAAAAATTATTTTACAATTATATTCAAATAATGAAAGTCATTAAATATTATATAAATGTCGGTGACCTGGTGGTCTAAGGGTAAGGTGTCAGACTTCTGTGCTGGCAGCCGGGGTTCAATTCTCGGTCCCGGCACAGATTTATCTGATTTCCAAACCCTTCCTTCACCTCTGACAAGACATCTAGTTAATGTGGGGAATGCCGGGCCTCCACCGTGGTTTGGATTCCACGTTAAACTGTAGGTCCTTCATTTCATCTCACAATCACCCTACCATTACACATTAGCGTAAGTGCGTATAACCCGAACGAGTAGTAAGACGTGGTGCTAATAATAATAATAATAATAATAATAATAATAATAATAATAATATATTAATGTTATACATTCAATATTATCTCGACAAATACATTTATATTTTGGGTAATTCTAACTCTAAAATTAGTATAAGACCCAAAATACCGTATTTAAGTTCACCACTGTGAGTCTGTTATCTCTTCTGTTCAGAATAAATAATTTAAAATCCACCACCATTATAATTCTTTTGTTGGACTAGATTGTGCTAACAGGGGTAGATTGTTCCACTGAGACATTTCCTGGCAAAGTGGTCAGATTAGTGTTTAAAATAAATATCTTGGTAACAAATTAGACCATTCTTAAAGCACATTATCCAAAAAATAGCCTTTTTTAGCACCTAATCCTTATCAACCTGCTTTTATTCATTCAGTTATCACCCCCTCCTAAACTTATCTCTATCTCCACATTAATATATTGAGTTGTATTGTAATAAGATGTATATAAAAAATATTTACTTAGAGCTGTAACTAGGTTTTTTATTTAGTTATTTAGCATCGCAGTTACTACCCATTTGGTCTATAAGCTTAAATGATAGTTACTCTTCTGGGTTAGGGTTTGGAAGGCTTGAATTTAGAGGAAGGTAACCCACATTTACGAGGAAGTAGAGTGGGAAACTATTTAGTAAAAACCACCATTTCATCAAACCAGGACTCTAACCTCAATCTCCCTGTCCTCTGCAGTCTAGCTCAACACGAAACTAACGCGTTAGATAACTATGACACCGAGGCGGGTATAGGTTTTATAGATGCAGCAGAAAAATTAATGTTTATTATATGGTCTCTTAGAGAAATTTTACTGATTTATGAACATCAAAATATGGATTTTTTTTAAAAAGAAAGTTAAAATATTATAATTGGCTGACCCTCCCAATTTATGTTGTTCTAAAACAAGCTGATTAATTAAAATAATTCTAGTTGCATGTATTTATCTGTAGAAGTAACAAAGTATCTTGGTCTCGCAATCTAATTGGTGTTGTCCAACAGCCATCAAATCACCCTGAATATTGTTTGGCATTTATTTCAAGAAATATAATAAGTTAAGATTAACAAGCTATGGGCGTGATCAAGGCCTACTAGAAGGGAAATAACCTAACATAGCAGTAATTCTCATGTAAACGTCAGCTCTAAGGCATCTAAATCTTTGGAGCAATCTTCAAACATCTTTTAATGCTATGGTGACGTTTATAACCCACATATAAGAAATTAGATTACTGGTTCGAATATGGCTATATGTCTTACTTAATTACTCTATAGTATATGGCATTAGGGATAGGAAAGGTCATTGAACCACTAACAAGAGTACGTCACCTATCCCTAATTTGAGCTAATTTTATCCAATTTTATCCATACGGCATATGTCTAGATATAATTAATATAATAATCATATTTAGCACCGCGTCTTGCTACCAGTTCGGGTTATACGCTTTAAGTACTAATTACTCTAATGGAATAGGAATTGGGAAGGTTGAATTAGAGTAAGTGAACCCGCAATGGCGTGGAGGGAGAGTGGAAAACCATTTAGGAACCCCCCCCAAGTTCACCCGACCGAGATCCGAACCTCTATCTCCCCATCCTCAGCAGTCGAGCTCAACACGACAAGCGCGTTAGCCAACTACGCCACCGAGGCGGGTTCTAGATCTAATTATTTAATTTGATCTCAAAACTGTGAAATTTTGAATAAAAAATCGTCAAGAATTTGATAATACATTATTAAAGAAAATTATCATACAAGATACAATGTTGATGCCATTTGGAGTGAGAGATATTTTGAATTAAAAATACCACTTTAAACATTTGGGATTTACGTGTCTGTAAAGCTTCTCAGTGTCTGGGTATGTGGCCCTCTTTTAACTCCAAATTACAATCGAAAGGTTTTCTCTCTAAAGTAACCACAATACATAAATCCTGCTACATATTTTACTTTCCAGCTCGAAGGATGCAGAAGCCAACCACTTTTAATCCAGTAATATGATGTCACGTCCAAAGTGTTAATGGTCAACTCCGCCATCTGGTGCTTAAACCCGGCAAACGAGCATGTAATTTATGGCTGGGTGACTTCGTCCTCACTATCTAGGGGGGAGGGGAGGGTCACGGGACTCTAACTGAGTTGTAAGGGGGGAGAGGGGGGAAGACTCCAAAAGAGAAGAGAAACACACTTCCAGTAGTAATGATAGTTATATTTCTCACCTTGCCAAGCAGGCATTCATTCATCTGAGGGTGAGACCTTTCCAAGAGTCACGATGAATGGGGTCTGTTCCCCGGTTGAGGGGATAGGGGGAGGTCAAGTTATTTCTCTCTGGAAGGGCTAAATTTCCCTCTTTTCATGATCTTTTCAAAGACTTGTGAGATGTTAGACAGACAAACTTCAAAGAAAGGTTATGGTCTGCCAGGTATGTAACACATTTCAAGTTTTATGACAAGTAAAACTTTTATAGAAATAGAAATTTGATAGATACTAAATTGGTTTGTAAATCTTGGCTACAGTTTTTTTTAACCAAAATATAGTTTTCAACCTCAACTATAATAAATTTAATAGCACCGAATATATTAAGGTGAAGATACAATTTTTAAATATTTGAATTTTTAGATATCCCAATATAAAAATACGAAAAAATATATTGAGATGAATTTTTTTTAAAAAAGCTTTGCGTTCTTTAAAAATTCTTAATAAGAAAAACTGAAACAATTATTTTTTAATAATTTAAACCTTTTCCAACTCAAATGGTAATTTGTTTGGTTAAAGTACTCAAATGAATTTATCCGCTGAAATGGTTAAATATTCTTAGGCACTGGTCGATTTCGTGGAAATTTTCAGTCAGTAACTTTAAAAAAATGCATTGTCATCAAAATTCAAGATTTTAGTATTTCAAACTCTCAAATATATTAAGTAATCTACTTTAAAATAATATTTTAGTATGACCAAAATAATCTTGAACGTCCAAATTTGTAGTGTTATAAGAAATATAAATAGTTTCTATAAAAATGTAGTGTACACTTTATCTAATTTTGTCTAATATTTATTTTATAGAAAGGTGGGTACATGGGGGTTGGTGCAAACAGGTTAATGGGGCATAAAATTGAAAAGGGGATCAAGCGTAGAATGAGTGACTCTTGTTTATTTATTAATAGCACCAACTTGCAAGTGTTTAAAGTATTGTGTATAAAGTAGTTATAATTTATTCCTCAAAATAAGTGCCATATTCTGAAATATGCCCAGTTTGAGAAAATTGAGAAAATATTTAATTTTAAGGTATACAGTTAAGATGTAAGGACAATGTGAGAAAAAGTATAGTGTAGAAACTATGGGCGATTTCGTGTCCTTTGATAAGTTTTTAATTTTATTATGGTCTAATAAGGTCATTGGACCCAGTTCTAAAGCATCACTCTCTTAAGAATAGATTGGACTGCTGATTACGTGGAGGTCTAGAGTCGAATCCCGTTTGGCTTCACTTAAGGGTTTTAATTTCTAAATAATTTTCCAATATTACTTCACACAAATAGGAGTAATTTTACTCTAGATTTGACCTCTCCTATCCTTAATACATTAGCTTTATTAGCACATTTGCATAGCCCTTTCATTAAGTATCGGTGGCCACATGGTCTAACACGCTAATCTCATGTTGGACTCGACTGCTGAAGACAGGGAGACCGGAGCTCTATCCCGGTCCAAGTGCACCGAGAGTGATTCATCCTAAATGTTTTTCTACTCTCCACTCACGTGAATTTGGATGCACCTCCTCTTAATTAAGCCTTCCTAATCCCTATCCCATTAGTTTAATTAGTATATAACATGAACAAATAGTAAGACGTAGTGTTAGTATAAGGAAATTAAACATAAATTGGCTAAATAGGTAGTGAGAAGTGGTGAAATAGATTATTTAAAGCCAAAAAATAAACCATCGTATACAGTTACATTAATATAATATTAATGATTTACTACATTACGTAAAACATATTGATATTAATATGAAGAATAAATATGTATTTAGTAATAATGTCGTAATGAGGAGTAATTATAATCCTAGAATATAGCTCATGCAATTAAGAATAAATATTGAGCTATGATGGTAAATTACATGAAGAGTTAGTCCGTCAAGGTTTTCACTCCAATCCAAAACTTGATTGAAATGCATCGTACCTCCGCAAGTCCTGTGCGGTTACCGTGGCCTTGGAGGAAACAAGAGCACGTCTCATGTCATCCATCGTCACGAGTGGTTCAATAAGTTTGTCACTGGGTACTTGCTGCCAGTCCATAGGGATCGCATCAGGAGACTTGGATCTGCAAGGTGTTAGCAGGTCATCGAGTATGACACTCGGGTTAGTCGGGCACTGACCGGTAACTCGGTGAAAATGAGTGGCGGCCAGGATTTTCCGGATGGGTTGCATGGTGGCGTCCCTCACCAAAATGTTTATATCCGCCCCAGAATACATATCCGTCAACTTTGCAAGTTCCCTCAAGTCACGATCATTTATATCGTTCGGCGTGTCCCCGATATGAAACCGGAACATGTAATAACGGACGATCTCGTTTGGAAGCGGGACGTATATCCTTTTCTCGAACCTTCTCCTGATACCAGCATCAAGGGCCCAAGGAATGTTCGTGGCCCCAAGTATTAACACCCCGTCGTTGTTGCTAGTTACACCATCCATTTGTACGAGGAACTCTGTCTTTATCCGCCTTGTAGCGTCGGACTCCGTAGAAGATCTACTCGAGCAAAGGGAATCCACCTCGTCGATAAATATAATACTCGGCTTGCGACTTCTTGCAAGTTTGAAAAGATTCTTCACCATCTTCTCGGAATCACCAAACAATTTAGACACAATATCAGACGATGATACAGAGATAAACGTGGAAGCTTTTGCTTCAGAGGCCAACGCTTTCGCCAGTAAAGACTTCCCGGTTCCCGGTGGTCCGAAAAGAAGTATCCCCTTCCATGTTTTTCTCATACCCGTGAAAATCTGTGGGAATTTTAAAGGTAGGATGACCGCCTCTTCCAAAGTTTTCTTAACATCTTCCAAGTTTACAACATCAGACCATGTTACAGCACAATCCGTTTCCACGATTACACCTTCCATTTTACCTTGCAATAGTTTAGTTTCTACATCTTCAGTTTCACTCGGTTTGGAAGAGATATCCGCCTGATAATTTATTTTTAACAAATATGTTTTCAACCGCTCGGCTCTATCTAAATAATGTGAACATTTGTTTAGGATCACTTCTCTAGAATAATCACTGTTACCTTCGTATCTGCTGACTTCGATCAAGAGTTGAACCCCTTCTAGATACATATGCAAAGCGTACTCGTAGTTTCTTTTGTTGTCTTGCTCGATAGCTCTGGTAAAAAAGCTGATTGCTTTCTTCAGTTTTAAACTTGTGTTCATATTAATTTTAACAATTGACGTGCCAGTACCGTAACTGGGAAATAGATAGCTACTATTGTACAAACAATACAATAAAAAAAAGTTTATCCCACTATTGTTATTTATCGGCTATTGTCAGATTTCAATTACGAGAGGATCTGGGAATAAAAGATTGGTGGATATAATATTTTAAAATAATTTTTCAATGTTTTTGTGTATCGGGATTATATTCCAAACCATATATATTCCGTTGAAATGTTCTAAATCCATCTGACGTATATAAATTAGAGATAAAAGATTTATAATTGACAACATTGACATTATTTACCCCTCTTTTTTTTTTACAATTAGAAATGACAAAACAAACTAATGCCGTATTGACTTATCTAACTCAACACATTTATATTTGTGAGAGAGATATATATATCCTCGATATATCGAAAGTGTTGGTGAGTATCGACTGTGCGAGCTCATGACGTCCTGAGGGGGTAGGGGGGGGGGAGGGGGCTAACCTCCAGAGCCTGACACATTAATCCCACGTTTAATTTGAAATAGGACTGTAGCGAGGACCACGTGACGTGCCTGTATTGGAAGAGGGGTGAAGGGGAGCTAAGCCCACCCCCCTGGAGTTGTACAACGATAACACAAACTTGTTTCCCATAGAACATGATTTAAACTAGACGCTCAATATAACAAGGCTATTTTGAGATTTCACCCCTGGATCTGACAGTTAAATACAACATAAACAGTCCCATATAGGATTATAACTAAGGTAAACTTTTATTGAACTAAAACATTAAAAAAATTGAAATGTTAATAATATTATTATTATTATTATTGTTATTATTATTATTATTAGCACCGCGTCTTACTACCCGTTCGGGCTATACGCACTTACGCTAATGTGTAATGGTAGGATGATTGTGAGATGAAATGGAGGACCTACAGTTTAACGTGGAATCCGAACCACGTTGGAGGCCTGGCATTCCCCACATTCACAAGATGTATTGTCAGAGGTGAAGGAAGGGTTTGGTAATCAGATAAATCTGTGCCGGGACCGAGGATTGAACCCCGGACCCCCAGAACAGAAGTCCGACACCCTACCCCTAGACCCCCAGGTTAATAATAAAATAACATCTTAGTGTATAGGAACCCACCTACTTAGATACGTGAGAATGACGTCGCGTTCGTGTAATACGACTATATACTAATTACGATCATGGTGTTAGGCATAAGGAAGGCTATATTTAAAGTAATGCACTTGCATTTACGAGGAGGGGGAGTGTAAAGCCATTTTCTAGAAACAACGTTCAGTACACCCGACCGAGATTCATACCTCAAGCTTCCCGACATCGGCAGTCTATTCTAATGCGAGAGTAGCGCTTTAGACCATGCGGCCACCAAAGCAGGTGATCTACTAGTGACTGAAAGGTTGAGGTTCTAATCCCTTTTGGGGGTATCAAGAATGATTCTTCTTAGAATAGCTTCCCACTCTCTCTTCATACAAATTAGAGTACATTTCCTTTAAATTATATCTTTCTTATTCTTACCTCATTACTGTAATTAGATGCATGTGGCCGGGGAGGTTAATAAAATATGGAGAAGAATTTTGTCTAAAGATTCCGGGTACAGATGATAATTCTAATGTTCCCATGGAAATAGATCTAATGGGGTGAGATATGAGGAAGTATGTGCCATTTGACTGTTTCACCCATCTCACAAATTAAGATTCCTACTTTCATTGTCTAAAAACTTTGCCATGATTTTTTATAGAAATTCATGCTATGTGGTGAATTGGTAAATATTTGTATACATCTTGTATAATGCTCATAAATATAACCATTAATATAGACGTATTTAAAAAAACACATGTAATATTTTAATTATTTCAGTGCACTAATATCTTATCTTTAGAACTCGATTAAAATAAAATTAAAAGGTAAATGGTTTTACTGAGCAACATACATTTACTCTCCACTACCACTTTCAATATCACCTCAATTACATATTTTACTAAATTATTATTAGCACCGCATTTTACTACCCGTTCGGGTTATACGCACTTACGCTAATGTGTAATGGTAGGGTTATTGTGAGATGAAATGGAGGACCTACAGTTTATGCAGCTTTTGTTGGTTCCTTTTTCTTCGAGGTATTGTTACAACATATTAGTCAAGTTATGAGTGAAAAAATGTTATAATGCACTGCATAGAGTTTCTCTTACTTTTATATTAAACATACATTCACTCAGAACTCCTATGTTTTGTGGAACAAAATCATAGGCTTATGCATTGTTGTAAAAACACCATATCAAATATCATAAATCAAATAATATACAGGCTAATGTTAATTTAGTCTATGAAATTAGGAACTAAAAACACTGTTACAGAAAATATTAGAAAAGATAAACATTCTTGTACACCAAAAAGAATAAGAATTAAATTAATTTTCAAATACCTGAATTAAAAAGTGTGTATATACATATATATACATATACATACATATATATTCTTAAAGATCAGATATTATTGGTTTTATGAAAATATATTTAAAATAAAGGATATTTTATAATACCACAATTTTACAACGAAAAGTTATTTTGTATATCAAATCACTGCAGCGAAATCATGAAAATTGGAAAATCTCCCCAATTTAAAATACTCTCAAAATTATTTTCATGATAAAATGAAAATTCCCATCAATGTTGACATTGATATTTTTCCAAGATTATTTTAAACATCAAGGTCTAAATGTTTAACTCAATGTTGACATTGATATTTTTCCAAGATTATTTTAAACATCAAGGTCTAAATATTTAATTCAATGTTGACAACGTGATTTTTCCAAGATTATTTTAAACATCAAGGTCTAAATATTTAATTCAATGTTGACAATGTGATTTTTCCAAGATTATTTTAAACATCAAGGTCTAAATGTTTAATCCAATGTTGACATTGATATTTTTCCAAGATTATTTTAAACATCAAGGTCTAAATATTTAATTCAATGTTGACAATGTGATTTTTCCAAGATTATTTTCAACATAAAGTTCTAAATATTTAATTCAATGTTGACAATGTGATTTTTCCAAGATTATTTTAAACATCAAGGTCTAAATATTTAATTCAATGTTGACATTGATATTTTTCCAAGATTATTTTCAACATCAAGGTCTAAATATTAAATTCAATGTTGACATTAATATTTTTCCAAGATTATTTTCAACGTAGATGTCGAGTTTCCTTTTTATCTCTTGATGTGAACGTAGAAGTGTTCCTTTTGCTGTGCAATACCAGAAGATATAAAGATTCTATTCACCAGCGAACACACGCATTGACCAGTCGAATAGGTATTTTATTTGTGGCCTGCGGTTGCACTGAGGCGGTCAGTGGTTTGACCACCGCCAATATCCTCTCCTCTCCCCCTCCAAAACATCCACTTCAATAAAAGAGAAAGGTTTGGTGCAGATGTTCCATTCGAAGGGGGGTGGGGGAGGTTATTGGAAGTGAAATATATTGGACTTCATCCAGGGTGAAAGATTTATCGCTACCCACTTACGGACACCGCTCAGCGATATTTCCAAGTAGTAGGGTGCCTAATAGGTTACTTACTGCTCATCGCTCATTTCGAATAAACATTCTATAAGAGGTTTAACAAGTCATTTAATGTGTATTGTTCCTTTTGGATTATTATGCCATAGGGTGTTCGAAAAATTAGTTAATGTTTAATGATATTCTTGGATTATTATACTTATAAGGTGTTCAAAAAATAATTTAATGTTTAACTTGAATTATAATTCTGTAAGGTGAACAACCAACTATTTAATTTTTACTGCTAATTTTGGATTTTTCTGCTATAATGGGTTAAACTATTTATTTAATATTAAGTGTTCCTTTTCGATTATCTTTATTTAAGATGCCAGAATATATAATTTTATTTTATTATTATTAGCACCACGTCTTACTACCCGTTCGGGTTATACGCACAGCATATATAACTAATGTAATTTTATGATCAGTGACTATCATTTCAAAGGTTTTCTAGCACGGGGAAAATCCATTTTCAAATAAAAACCTAGAAAAATATAATGTTAACGTGTTGGTTTAGGGGTGAGGGGATGTTTTAATGTTATCACTCCTATTCCCAGAAATGAAATAAGCTCTAGTTCGTGACACGCATTTTATGAAACCTAAGGATGCTTGCTTCAAGCGTGTTCTTTCTTAAGTATATATCTGTTGTGAGCCTGACGTCTTAGATTGCTTGACCAGTAAACTAGATAACTTATAATCACAGGAACATATTGTAGCGAGATTAATGTCCGAATGCAGGCAGTGAGGGCTTAACATGCTTGTAATTGGTCTACTCGCTTGCTACACAATCTTGTTTAGCAGGTATTCAGCCAGCCTTACTGTCAGGAGGATTAGTGGATACAGAGGGGGAGGGGGAGCGTAATTGAAAGAAAAAGGATATACTAAGAAGTGTCTGGGCTCGTTTCCTTAGAATCTTGACCCTGATATAAGTACACGGTGGAAGATAGCCATAAGATCCTCAGTCAGAATTGTGAATAGTGAAGTGGGTGGACCAGCGTGTCCGGGGTTGGTCAATGTGCCCGGGAGTACGATAACATGACCAGTGTAACGCAGGTCAGCACAATGAGTCATACACGGGGACAAATGGTAGCCTAAGTAGTACGTGGGTGACTTACACAATGGTTGCTAAAGTGAATTGGGTCGATAGTTAACATTTTTCTGACCATTTTAAATACTTGAATAATTACTACGTGTTTGGTGGTTATTCATTATTTGATTTAATTTAATTCCATCTTTTGTATTCTCTCACAATCTGGTTTTAACTTAACAGAACTAATTATTAATATTATTATTATTTATTTCAGTGACTTGTTTAATTTTGGTAAGTTTAATTCCAATGTGTTGTTTTATCTTTAATAATCAAAACTTTGAATATTTAGCGTACAATGTCAAACTTGTTTGTTCTGCAACATACCTCATTATCCTAAAAAAAAGAGCTCACGGTTCCCATGGAGACGTGTGAATGGTCCACGACCTCCCAGAACACACCCGCCCTCTTCAAATGTATATCCATGGTGGCGAGTCCTGTCTCCAATCGCCATAGGTGGCGAACTGGCCATAAAAGTGTGGTCTGGTTATAATGATAAGCAGAAATATCAATATGGATGACCTGGTGGTCCAGGGGTAAGCTGTCGAACTTCTGTGTTGGGGGGCCGGGGTTCAATCCTCGGTCTCGACACAGATTTATCTGATAACCAAACCTTTCCTTCACCTCTGACAAGACGTGTATTAATCACAACTTGTGAATGTGGGGAATGCCATCCCCCACCGTGGTTCGGATCCCATGCTAAACTGTAGATCTTTCATTTCATCTCACAATCACCCTACCATTACACATTAGCGTAGGTTTGTATAACCCGAACGGGTAGTAAGGCGCTGTGCTAATAATAATAATAAGAAGAAGAACCAGAAGGAGAAGAATCAATTAGTCAAAGCTATTATTTATGCTTTTAGTGAGGATTACTCTATCTACAGTAGCCCCATGGCTTCTTTGGTGCTGACTGACAGCTCACAGCTGACTTCTGACTGTCAACATTTAGATATATACCTACATTTTTAATGTCAGAAGTGACAGCTGCTAAACACATGTTTTTGCAGATCATCTGGTTCGGCGTAGGGATACAAGATTTGATCTGGTAACTTTTTAAAGCTGTCAGTCAGCACCAAAGAATCAATGGAGCTACTATAGATATCATATTCTGAAAATTGAAAAATGACACCTGGATACAGGTTCGATTCCCGTATCCAGGTGATATTTTTCAATTTTTAGAATATATAATGATAATATCATGATACCACCATCAAACCCTACCACAAAGGAGTTTATTTTACAGTGAGAGTCAGCTAAACACTCACAGTAAAATAAACTATTTCATGGCGGCGTGTGGTGGTGGTATCTTGATATCCCTGAATATCATTGAAAGCAGTCCACTTTATGAATGAGCCATCGACGCAACAATGCCATCCAATTGTTCCCTCCACTCATTTTCCCAACACTTTGTTTTATCTTTGCATTTGAACAAAAGAATGATCACATTTCACATTAAATTGTTTTGGATTTGTACGCTTTTCAAAGTTTGAGTCTGAGGAAGTTGTAATAAGTCAAAGTGTGTATGTCTTGAATAGATTGGTTCAAAATGTTTGTGTTGTTTTAAATGTTCGATTGAGGAAACTAATCTCTAAATTTGTACATGCTGTGGCAAATTTCACTTCTCATTCATCACATCTGTGGTCACATTTAACGATATGTTATAGAGAAATATTCAACCGTATAAAACAAATAAACCTCGTAACACCATTAACTTAACCAGAAATCTATTTTTATATCTAATGCTATCAATATGTATTATGATTACGATTGTTTAGTATTGTTTTAATATATTTAATGGCGTAATTTCTTGTAAATTTGCCCTTGATCACGTAGGTATACATGTCCCTTCTCGGGCCTCTCATAATCCAAAATTATTTTCTCTCGACAACTCTTACAAAACGACTCTTATAGGCCGTTGTATCTACAGCGCTAATTACAGATTATACGATTAGACTTTTATTATAAAAGAAAAGCCAAACTCAGAGAGCTATTTAAGGAGCTCCCCTAAAGCTAATTTATCCTGTAGAGGCTTTGCCTCGAATATTTAAATTTACTTTACTCCTTATTTATCTTTTTCTTATTGCTATCCTTTTTTAAATACTTACGTTTTTATTACGATTTACCCGCCTCGGTGGCGTAGTTGGCTAACGCGCTTGTCGTGTTGAGCTCGACTGTCGAGGACGGGGAGATCGAGGTTTGAATCTCGGTCGGGTGAACTGGGGTGGTTTTTTCTAAATGGTTTTCCACTCTCCCTCCACGTAAATGCGGGTTCACTTCCTCTGATTAAACCTTCCCAATTCCTAATCCATTAGAGTAATTAGTACTTAAAGCGTATAACCCGAACGGTTAGTAGGACGCGGTACTAATTATTATTATTGTTAATACGATTTAAGTATTATTCTTATCATCTATCATTAATAATTATTTCATATTGGTTTGATGTATCATTATTTAGCTATGTTTATTTTTATTTCTTATGCTTTAAAGGTACGTGTGTATTTTTCAGTGTTGGCCTGTTATAGATCTCACGACTGTTGGCCAGCACTATAACGAAATAAATTGAAATTGGATTGAAATTATTGTTATTAAATATCACCGTATCTTATTGCTTGTTTAGATTATATTCATGTATGAAAAATACTATAATGGTGTAGGAATAAGGAAGGAATCATTTTAGAGATAATATACCCGCATAAGCGTGGAGAGAGAGTGGGAAATAATTTTGAAGAAACCACCCTAATTAGACCTGACAGGAACTTGAACCCTTATCTCCTCCTCATTAGAAAGCCAATCTAAAGAGAGAGTGATGCCTTAGACTAGTGTCTTGCAAACTTTCAGGGCTTTTTTCAGTCTATAAACTTATCAAACGTCCCGCGAACACACATAGTTTCTACACCCTACTTTTCCTTTTTTTTAATACAGTTAATATTTATTCATTAAATTCAATAATTCCTTAAAAAATTATGTCCCTATATTTATAGAAACAAAAGTACATTTTCATATTAAACTAATTCATTTATTTATAACGTTAACAATAATTATGACCGAGCAAGATTAATTTATTTACTCTCAAATACAATTGGAAAGTTTTTAAAATATTTTCGAGCACCAACGCGATTGACTGAAAATTGTCACAAGACCAACCGGTCTATCACTATCGATGGGGTGCCGATCACTACCTTAGACCAGTTGGCAACTGAAAAGAGACCAACAACATTAATAATATAATAAACTGTTATAAATGTTGACCTAAATAGATATGTTTACTATCCATAAAAGCAGCTTGAAATGTCAATTAGTAATAGAACCAAGGTTTACTTGAAGATGAGATCTGACCAGTGTATGCCGTGCAAGGTTATCGAGTTGTTACCTTACGTCGAGAGAGTATTCTATTGAAACTAGCAGACTCCCTGTAGTCCATCTATCACCCCGCGGTCGACGTGGTAACATCTTGATAGATCGCAAGGTGCTGAACTGTCGCCTCCTAGGGACACATGTATCTACCCCTTCCACCCTCCACCGTCAACCCTTCTCAACCCACCGCAAGACCAACCCCTCACCTATCAATTTTTCAGAGGTCGTTCCCTAGGGAATCTCCCTGGACAGACACCTGGAGAGTGAGAGTTATTGTCTGACGGAAACGGAAGGACTTCTCCGACCCTTACTGTAAGGGCGTGTGGCTATAGTACGCTTACTTACAACTAAGGAAACAAATTTTTATATCTAACGTAACATTTTTAAACTGCACTAATATTAAGATATATTATTTTTATTATTATTATTAGCACCACGTCTTACTACCCGTTCGGGTTATACGCACTTAGGCTAATGTGTAATGGTACGGTGATTGTGAGATGAAATGGAGGACCTACAGTTTAACGTGGAATCCGAACCACGGTGGAGGCCTGGCATTCACCACATTCACAAGATGTCTTGTCAGAGGTGAAGGAAGGGTTTAATAATCAGATAAATCTGTGCCGGGACCGAGGATTGAACCCCGGCCGCCAGCACAGAAGTCTGACACCTCACCCCTAGACCGCCAGGTCACCTAATATTAAGATATAGCTAATAACCCTTTCTTCGGGTGGATTTAAAAATAAACGGATCCAATGATGACCAAATATATGGTTATTTCAATACCTCAGCTCAGTATGAAGCGTGTCTGCAGCTGAGCTAGGATTCCGGGTTCGACTGAAATATGTCTCATTGGTGAAATATGTGTTTTTTCCCCTTCACGGTGATGCGATAATGGCTGAAGGAATGGGTAGTTTGTCTGTTTTATATTTAAGTTAGTCTCATAAGCTGATAGGGCCCATAATCATTCTCTTCAAAAAGTGCACATTAAATACTTAAAATGGGAAGAAATATATTACAGTATTATGTTAATTTCTTATTACTAAAATTCGCTAAATAACTGTTAAATATAATAACAAAAATTAAAGCTATGTTATTATTTGTTACGAACCCGGCTTCTCTACTTTAGAGTTTAGAGTCTAGTGTTCTATAAACAAAACTCCTTTGCATTGTTGATGAAGATAGTACCAACTTATGTGGATAGAGGGTGTGATGTGGTCAGCACAATAATCCCACTAGCCATTAATATGTTATCTATTCTTTGGACACTACTTAATCATTCAAGTAACTCCTCATTTGTCCTCACGGCTGAGTTTAGTGATCTATAGTCGCCATTTTATTTCAAGATGACCATCATTTCACATCTATATCTAGGAACCCTTCAAAGTTAGTCCAATGAAAATCAGATGAGTGTAAGCTGAGAAAAAGATCAGAAACAGTTGAATGTAGCCCCGATATAAAAACAAAATGGCGCACATAACTTTAATTTGACTATATGCTAACCAGACGTCCGAGTTATGTTCTTTAGAAATTTAGGCATAATCAGTTTGGTGTTTTTTGTGTGAAAAAGTAGCAAACAATCACAAACTAATTTTTATAGATTAGTTGACTTGAAACAACAACATCGTGGACATAACAATCCCCCAGTTATATACTTATTATGCTCTGAAATGTGTTACATTAAAATACATTCTTCATGCGCATGCCTCATAGAGCCTTGTTCATATTTCATTTCTTCTCTATAAACATATTTCCAAAATCCTTAAATATTTTATTTTAACATTAATATTCATCAAAACTTAATCAAATTTTGTATTTGTTGACACGAGGAAAGTTAAGTTAAGATAGCCTGGGAAGGTATTTATTAATAAAAAAAAAATTGAGTATTGAGGTATAAGATACAATTGGCTTCATGTTAAGAACTATTATTATTATTATTATTATTATTTAGCACCGCGTCCTACTACCCGTTCGGGTTATACGCTTTAAATACTAATTACGCTAATGGATTAGGGATTGGGAAGGTCGGATTAGAGGAAGTGAACCAGCATTTGCGTGGAGGGAGAGTGGAAAACCATTTAGGAAAAACCACCCCAGTTCACTCGACCGAGATTAGAACCTCGATCTCCCCGTCATCAGCGGTAAAGCTCAACACGACTACCGTGTTAGGCAACTACGCCACCGAGGCGGGTTTAAGAACTATTACATTCCTACTATTCCTATAAATATTTACCCTGAATCACTCTTCGATAGCTCATAGACTAGATAACGTTGGCAGCGCTAACTTGAGATCTAGACTCTAGTACAATGAATCCTGTTCACTTGGCTATGAAGGCTAACACCAGAAACAACACCAATCGATGACAAGAATTCAAACAATATCATTTTTATTCATACATTATAGCACCATTGAATAAACTTTTGGAAGGTTTATAATCTTTAAAACAGACAAGTAGTTTAAATCTCAATTTTAAACATTCCTTTTGTCTATAAACTAAGAATAATATTAATGATTACTTACACATTTAACCGGGATATTACTAAAACTTTTAGAATTTCCAAATTTTATTATGACCATCAGCCAACGGAATCTTTAAAACCATTGACGATATTATTTTACTTTAGTAAATTATTAATAAAGTAGGTTGGAATTTTATATAATATTACCATATCCCTCCCAGTAAACATTAATGTTAAAGGTTTTGTCAATATTTAACTTAAATGCAACATCTTATTGGCAATATCTAGTGAAACAACCAGCCCCCTTAAACCATAATATAAACTGGTATGAATAAATTAAATTTAAAACCAATTAACTATTAGCTATGTTTCTCTCGTATTATGATATATATTTTATATTTATGAGCTACGATAGTAATTATTATGCCCTGACCAGCTATTCTTGGAAGGGGTTGGAAGTAAGAAGGGCCTTTAGAGGGGAATCAATGATTTATATTTCCCTCATGTTCTTGTTTCTTAGGAGCTCTAGTCACACACACACATATAAATATATATATTCTTTTATATGTTCTTTTACTAATTTTCGATATAGAGATTGCTTTAATTATACCTTTCTTCATTATTATAAATTTATCTATATTAACTCAAGCATTCTCAACCATATTATTAATTTTAATAGTTTTAATTGTAGGACTGTATTACGAATGGTTACAGGGAATATTAGAATGAGCAGAATAATAATATCAGGATTATAGTTAATTATAACATTTGGATTGCATACAAAAAGTATTGAATTTATCAATTTATCTTAAAATACGAAGTGATAAATCACAATTATTAGTTTCGACCTAACTTAAGATATTAATTTATCCTTATTTTATTAATTGAAACCAGAATAAAAGGTGTATCATTGTTAATGATAATATTGAATTAATATTCCAATTAAGGAAGATTGGTGATCAAATTAGAGCTGCTAACTCTTTATTTTAATAGTTAAAATCTATTAGTTCTTATATATATATATATGAGAAAGTATTGATAGAATTACAATGAAAGTGCAGAAAAAAAGCCATAGACTATAAAATGAAATATGAATCTAAATGGAAATATTTATCTTGTTTTCCCAATTAGACAGTGCAAATATTATGTTAATAACGCACTTAATTTCATACATTTTATGATAAAATGGGACACCAACATTCTTATTCTTTTGACCTCATTAATCCCTTGGATGGCCCTGAGCTTAACTTTGAATACATGTGGCTTACTTTAAGGGTTTGCCCTATCATCTCAGAGGGTCAAGAGTCATTTTTGGGTCTTTATTAATTTATCAAGAAATTGAATGTGTATTTATCTAGGAGCTATTGCTAGGAAGTACAAAATAACTAGCAGGTCATACATACCAACTTAAATTAGTAATATGGATGTAAGATATTAATAGTTAATTACAATATTTTAATAAACATTATTTTGAGAGCAAGGGAAAGAGGTGAAAAATTATATACATTCATTTTAATACTCCAAATTGCTGAAGTGTTTATACATATTTTACCAGAGTGGCACACTTTGATAGAATCAACATTTTTATGAACACTTCTGTATGAAACCTAGATTATGTTCCGTAGTTATAGATGAATAGAAACCTCATAAGAGGATGTGATAGAAATACAGATAGTAATTTATGAATACAATTTTGATGTAAGTTAATACCTACTGAAGCAAGAATATGATTTTTACTGCAATACTTGTGGGCCTAATCAAACCTTCTTCCATATCTTCTTGGGAACCAAAGGAACAGGTCATCTTAAGGTATTCTGGAGACCCGTTTGATTATTGGATCATTAATATATAATTAGGTTGAATATACTAACTAAATTATTTGTATATTTAGAAGTGAAATAAATCTTTCTTGAGTTAAAAAAAAACCCAAATATCTAGCGCTAGATTGCAATGGCTGAACAAGTGGGTTATTTACGTGGTCATAAACCCCCACTTTTCCACCTCAATTTGATGCATTTTTAAAAAGTTTTTTATGTGAAGCCTTGGCTTATTTTTAAAATATATGTTGAGTATGAAACTGTATAATTTTGTTCGAACAAATATGGACCTATTTTATGGGTCTAAATCGACCAATGAGGGTGTTAATAAAGAATGTGTTGACCTAAATATGTACAGTACAACCTCTCATAAAGTTACAATTTTTACAGGAAGTGAAAAAAATTGCACCATTCTCCCCCTTACACATAAGTGGATGGATCTTTGTAAGCGCTGGTTATTTTTAACTAAATATTGTGCAATTTTTGCTCAGGTTTGTTAGTTGTAACAAATACACTAGAAATAATTAATAAAATTTGTACTATTGAAATTTAAATTGTGGTTGAAATATATAAACCAAATTACGGCCCTCACACCTCCAAACCAGTTTTGTAGTTTTGCTACTGCTTGTATAGTGGTCTGATTTATTTTGGAAGTTCTAAGATCAGACATAAGACTCTTACGTCCAAATTGAGAGTAGGACAGTTATAATTATTGTTAGTGGATCAACCTTGTGTAAAATTTCCTTTTTACTTTATGAAGCGTGTGAATACCTTAAATAAATACATGTTATTCAAATAGTCCTCAACTACATCTTTATCATACGAAACAGTCAAATTGTTGAGTTAATGTACAGGTAATTACCATAATTCCCAATTAAATCCTTTAAAGTTAATGCAAGGTTGGACAAATTCCATGGTTAAACACACCTCTCTGTTTGAACTTAACACAAATTATAACTTCTCTTACAATATCTGATATTTAAACAACCACATAAAATCTAATAGCTCTATTTTAATCTACTCTATTTGTTTAAGAGCATTAGTTTTCGATTACATAACGAGTTTTCCTACAGCTAACATCTTGTTAATTAGCTTACATTTCCAGGAGATAGAACAAACTTTCAAAGGCAATATCGAATAATTAGCTATTGTAACAATTAATTTTTTTTCAAACAAATGCAGGACTAAAACCATATTTTGAATAATTTATTTCTATGAGGTGATGTGGTTGAATAGGACTTTAAGATCAGGGTAGTGGTATATACTTACAACAAAATATTTTAGGAATCCAGATAAATATATTATTGGTCCGTAGGCCATAGTAAATATAATGTTCTACTTTTTTTTTTAACATATAGTATATTTTACTGGGAGGTACAGTACATATAATCAAGCTCGGTCTCCTGTATGTAGACTATTTACACCACTCTGACCCGCCTCGGTGGCGTAGTTGGCTAACGCGCTAGTCATGTTGAGCTCGACTGCTGAGGACGGGGAGATCGAGGTTCGAATCTCGGTCGGGTGAACTGGGAGTGGTTTTTCCTAAATGGTTTTCCACTCTCCCTCCACGCCAAAGAGGGTTCACTTCCTCTAATTAAACCTTCCTAATTCCTAATCCATTAGCGTAATTAGTACTTAAAGCGTATAACCCGAACGGGTAGTAAGACGCAGTGTTAAAAAAATAAAATAATAATAAATTCCATTCACCGTAGGAATTGACTTCTGAAAGGCCATTTCCCCTACCATAAATATATTATATTGTAGGATATTGCTAGGAAAAAAGACCTTTCAGAAAGTAATTCCTACCGTGAATGGAATATAATTATAATGATAATAACATCTTAATAATGTGGGGAATGCTAGGCTTCCACCGTGGTTCGGATTCCACGTTAAACTGTAGGTCCTCCATTTCGTCTCATAATCACCCTGCCATTACACATTAGCGTAAGTGCGTATAACCCGAACGGGTAGTAAGACGCGGCGCTAATAATAATAATAATAATAATAATAATAATAAATAATAATAATACGCCACTCTGTGGTACAGAACGTTACCCAGGGTACACCTATGGATGTTATCCACACGTCGTACCCACAATGAGCTGATTTGATGATAGTGATTATGGAGTTATGAAGCCAGTAGTTATCTTAAGCCTAACTAACCCCATACCATGGTGATATTTGGGTCAGTTCCTCTTTCATGGTACTAGCCAGGTATTGAACCCAGGACCCCTAGGTTCGTATCCAGGTGTACTGACCTTCATATTACGGGGCCAGGTTGCATGCAATAATCTAATGAATATCTGCCATGAGCATCATCATTTGAGTATTTTTATCACACAGTTTAAAAAGTTCCGATAATAAGATGGGATTGGTTTTAACAAATATTAAAGAACAATTATGATTACTTTTATTGCTAATGAAACCAGATTTTATTTATTCGCCCCAAAAGTACTTTTTTTTTGTTGTAAAATACTAAACAAAGTACTTAACATACCTTAAGCTACACGTTTTTGGGGCCTAGAGGCTTAAGGCGTAACTCACGCAACCGGCTGGACTGTTGATGACGGGAAAGTTGGGGTTGGAATCCCGTTGAGTGTTTCTAAGGTTTTTAAAATAAAAAATTCCACTTTCTCTCAACACAAATATTGGGTACACTTCCTCTAAATTAAACCTGCTCATCCCTATACCATTATCTTATCTAATACATATCCATATAACCTGAACGGGTATTGAAACGCTGTGACAAGGACACAAATCAATCTCTTATTCATTACAACCCTACCCCAAGCATTATCATTGTTATTTAACTAAACTTTGTTGTCCCTGTGGCTTATTAGCCATCAAGTTCTTACGAAATAATGTAGACAAGGGACCACCTTTGTGCTATAGTGGTCAGAGCTCCTGGTTACAGATCCAGAGGTCTGGGAATCGATCCTAGAAACTTCCATATCTTTCTATATATTATTTAAAATGAGTTTATTAAACATGAATGTTTTCCAAATGTTTTTCGCGAGTGAAATGTAAATCTTATTATCTGTTGTGTCATGTTGAAAGCGACCATATTATATTCTGAGTCATTTTACTTTCACGTACTTAGCCTATTGATTTACTGAACCTAATTGCTGGTATTTAATCTATGTCAATAATAATTATTATTCTTATATACAGTAATTAAAGTCCACAATATTCACAATATATAAGTAGACAATTCTAATATAATTTATTTACGAAGCTTAATTCATTAAGACCTATTTTCAAGTCCTTAATCTTTTCGAAGTCCCAGAATATGTAATCAATTATTTTATCCACTTCTTAGTAAATCTTGCAAAGTTTTCTTGCAGGTTTACCTAATTCCTGAAATATAAGTTAGTCAAGTTAATGTAATTGATTAAAATTCCTAAAAATTAATTTTAAACACTTTTAAAATTAAAATACATTGGATAGTACTCCTATATTTTATTCAATACTTTTGAAATGACCCTACTCTATATAGATTTAAGTTAGTTTAATTTTATAAAATTATTCTAAATTAATTTTAACATTTAAAAATGTAGATGTATTATATTGTATTCCTAGAATTAATTCATTACTCTTAAAATAATTAGATTTGGATTTAAGTTAATTTAATTGATCAGAATTCTTATAAATTATTTTTTTAAATGTAAATATAGATAGGTTATGTAATGTTAGGTTAGTCAAGTAAGGTTAGGTTAGGTTATATTAGATATTGATTTATTCTTTTGTTTACATGTTATTTTGAACCCATTTATAGCTAATTCCCATGAATAAATTTAAATACATGTTCGATCGCTCTGAACACGTTGAAAGTTTTAGTGGTCGCTTACAACATCTGTCGCTTTGCGCACAATCACTTCTAATACGTAACAAATTCTCTCATTAATAAATTTAGTGTAGAGCTGAAGATCGTTAAATATTTTAGTCCAACTAATAAAATAGTTTCGGCTCTAGACGCGAGGTATAGACATTGCGAGATGCATTTTTCTGGTTTTAGGAGGTCATGAAACGTTAATATTTACCAAAATCTTGAGTTACTTTTTTTTTTTTACGAAAACAATACTTTCTCTCTGAGCTACCAAGAGAAAGTAAAAATATAAAGAAATAAACAAAATCCCACTTCAATCAGAGACGCAATATTAATAAACACATCGACATGTGTTTCAATCTCACCTTTCTTTATCTTGCAAGATGATAACCACTTTACCCCCGTCTCCCTCCACTAAAACACCCTCTTTTGCAGCTTTATTCCATTCTTCCCATCTTAAACATCTTCCTTCCCACTCTTGGCCCGCTCTTCATCACCCTCTTATCCTGCTACACATATTTTTCCTTTATCATATTTCTTGTTCACGCAGACTACTGTAACCCCGGTTTTTTCCCCNCCCCCCCCTCGCCCCCTCGTTCCACACTCCGACATTTTTCAGCACAACTTATCTATCTCTGTCTTGTAGGCATCGGTTGCCGGTAACGCACACACTCCATTATACTACACTGCAGTAGTTGCTCTTGACTTCTAGAGGGATAGAGCTGGCGCCCTTAGAGGATATAGGCTGGAAAGGAGCTGTAATATCTCTTTATGGATAGAGCTGGTACACTTGGAGGATATAGGATGGAAAGGAACTACAATAGCTCTCGAGGGATAGAACTGGTACACTTGGAGGATATAGGTTGGAAAGGAACTGGAATATAGCTTTATGGATAGAGCTGGTACACTTGGAGGATATAGGATGGAAATGGACTATAATATCTCTTAATGTATAGAGCTGGTACACTTGGAGGATATAGGTTGGAAAGGAACTGGAATATAACTTTATGGATAGAGCTGGTGCACTTGGAGGATATAGGCGGGAAAGGAACTAGAATATCTCTTTATGTATATAGCTGGCGCGATAGGAGGATATAGGCTGGAAAGGAACTGGAATATAACTTTATGGATAGAGCTGGTACACTTGGAGGATATAGGTTGGAAAGGAACTGGAATATAACTTTATGGATAGAGCTGGTACACTTGGAGGATATAGGCTGGAAAGGAACTTGAATATCTCTTTATGGATAGAGCTGGTGCCCTTGGAGGATATAGGATGGAAAGGAACTGGAAAAGCTCTCGAGGGATAGAACTGGTACACTTGGAGGATATAGGCTGGAAAGGAACTGTAATAGCTCTTAATGTATAGAGCTGGTACACTTGGAGGATATAGGCTGGAAATGGACTATATAATCTCTTTATGTATAGAGCTGGTACACTTGGAGGATATAGTCTTGAAAAGAACTGTAATATCTCTTAATGGATAGAGCTGGTACATTTGGAGGATATAGTCTTGAAAAGAACTGTATTATCTCTTAATGGATAGAGCTGGTACATTTGGAGGATATAGGTTTTAAAGTAACAGGAATAGCTCTAGAGGGATTGAGCTGGTACACTTGGAGAATATATAGATTTAGTATAAGCTTGGAAAGACCATAACAGTTTTATTTAGTTGAATGATAATAATAATAATAAATTAAACCATTTACAAAAATAATGTTTATTAAAAGAGTGATTTTAGCTTAACTTAGAAATACCAATGATAACCTATAATTTGAACTAGAACCAATATATTTGTCACAATTAGTGGAAAAATCTTTCTGCAGCTTTTTATAATTAATAATATTACTCTTATATTGTAAAGCTAGGGTTTGATCTTTACCTCTTAATATATTAATTATTATCATTCCCATTTATCAATGTCAATGAAGTTTAATAACTTTATTAAATATTATTTTATTTTGAAAAAAATAAATGAATAATCCATACGTCTCATAATTCCCAAAATTATTTTCATAAAACAAGTACATAGTATATTTTATTATTTGTCCAGATAAATAGTTGTAAGATATCAAGAAAAATCCAACTAGATAATTATTGTTTTTATCATTTTAAACTGAATATTTATTGAAATAAATTAATAGCCTTTTTTTGTTGCTTCAAAACACTAAACTTTATTTATTTGTTTCTAATTAGACTTGGATATGGGAAGACAAAAACCGGATAGGCTTTTAATTGGGGGGCTTATTCTAAATGGCTTCTAGCTATATTTCCATGAAAATATGAATACATTTTCTATAAATTTGGCATAACGAATACATTTTATATTAATTTAGGTAAATACAAATAGCTCAGGAGGTAAATAAAAAGAGATGTTAATAAACTTATTAAAATAACATTATAAATTCTATATCCATGGTGAAATGAATCCACACATAAAACTGGTTTGAAGTTTGCATCACACAATATAGGTCATACTACCTCCTGTCTGTATTCTCCTAGACCCTGCTTCAAGTGTTCAACAAACAAAGCGGTGATAGGTTAATCTCCTGTCTGTATTCTCCTGGACCCTGCTTCAAGTGTTTAACAAACAAATCAATGCTAAGTTAATCTCCTTTCTGTATTCTCCTGGACCCTGCTTCAAGTGTTTAACAAACAAAGTGGTGCTAAGTTAATCTCCTTTCTGTATTCTCCTGGACCCTGCTTCAAGTATTCAACAAACAAAGCGGTGATAGGTTAATATCCTCTCTGTATTCTCCTGGACCCTGCTTCAAGTGTTCAACAAACAAATCAATGCTAAGTTAATCTCCTTTCTGTATTCTCCTGGACCCTGCTTCAAGTGTTCAACAAACAAAGTGGTGCTAAGTTAATCTCCTTTCTGTATTCTCCTTGACCCTGCTTCAAGTGTTCAACAAACAACGCTGTGCTAAGTTAATCTCCTTTCATGTATTCTCCTGGACCCTGCTTCAAGTGTTTAACAAACAAATCAATGCTAAGTTAATCTCCTCTCTGTATTCTCCTGGACCCTGCTTCAAGTGTTCAACAAACAACGCTGTGCTAAGTTAATCTCCTTTCTGTATTCTCCTAGACCCTGCTTCAAGTGTTCAAACAAAACTGTGCTAAGTTAATCTCCTCTCTGTATTCTCCTGGTCCCTGCTTCAAGTGTTCAAAAAACAAAGCTGTGCTAAGTTAATCTCCTCTCTGTATTCTCCTGGACCCTGCTTCAAGTGTTCAACAAACAACGCAGTGCTAAGTTAATCTCCTCTCTGTATTCTCCTAGACCCTGCTTCAATTGTTCAAACAAAATGGTGCTAAGTTAATCTCCTTTCTGTATTCTTCTGGTCCCTGCTTCAAGTTTGCAACAAACAAAGCTGTGCTACGGGTGTTCCAAATTAATAGAACTTGCTTCAAGTCTAAAACAAACAAAGGAGAGTATGTTTTCACTCCAGTCTGGATCTTCCCAGTCCTCAGAAATGTTCATAACGTGGCATAGAAAGTAAGACAGAGTACAATAATAGAGTGCTTGAAACTGGAGATCCGAGATCATAAATACTCCGAGTGGAGCTTTTTAAGCACGCAAAATCTGCAGGGGGAATATATATACTTTTTTTTATTTATTTTTTTCAAAGAAATAAGATGAAGAAGGCGAGAGCTTAAAGAAAGAGCCTAGATACCGGGAGAGAATCTATTTAAAGTAATTTATTATGGAATACGGAGCACATGGTTATATTTTAAATTACAAACGCAAAGAGATTTGATACGATATGCTAGTAATGAAGAGGATGCTTTTATTGTTGGGGGACTACCTTGATTTGAATGATAGAACGTCATTAATCATAGTTTTGATTATTATCACCTTTATTATCTTCATCCTACGCGCCTTGGTTCGGATGATGGTGCGATATTAATATATCCTTTCTATCTCTTAGCGTCTTACCAAATATCCGTAATGGCTTTGCGTTTACACTAATAAGGTATATGTGAGAAAGATACAGCTTATATAAATGGTTCTCAATCGTTTTACTTTCTCTCGACACGTTGGAGAGAGAGTATTATGATCGTCAAATAAATCGGACCCGAGATTTTGATATATGTAGACGTTTAATGACCCTTGAAGCAAAAAAAAAAATTGTTTTTCAATACCGTCTGTCTGTCTGTATATCTGTATGTCTCTACCTCAGGCTAGAGCTAAATAAAAACTATTTAATTAGTTAAGATAATAATTATGATCACTTTTACATAGACATACCTTTGAGAGCCGGTAAAAGCTCGGAACTTCAATGTTTTGTTATATATATTTCGAACTTTTACCAACAAGTTTTGGTAATTACTAGGATATACAGGTAAATACTAAGATTTACCAGTTTTCTGACTTTTCCAGCAATATAATTCAAATACTTCTTAATTCCGGTCTTTAAAAGTGAATTTGATCCTTATGATCTTTGGTAGATAAATATTTTTCTATTTTCTCACTTTTTTTTTTGTAATACAGTGTTCCTAGTTCCTAGTGTCATATAGGTAAGTAACAGTGTATATTATTTAATTTATGGTCTTTGGTGTAGTGTTTTTACAACAATGTAAATACCTATTATTTATTTTCAGAAATATTATGAGTTATGATTAAATGTATATTTTAAGATAAAAATGGGAGAAAGTCAGTGTGGTTCAACGTACCATTTGTTTTTGTTTGACGGCCAATTCTTTTTTTTTTGTGAGTCCTCGCAAATTTGTCGACACTACGGTAGACTCGGACTTTCGCATGATCATATATACCTCTCTCAGTTGAACAGAGGATAGCGTGGTTGTTTACCCTATACTTGACAATGAGAAGCTCAAGTTATTCATTAAATACTCAATTATTTGATTGTAAGCAAAATAAATGATATAAATATAGTAGAATTTGTATAATTCGACACGCGTTTATTCAAAACTTTGTATAATTTCAATCCACCTTGATTCCCCTTGAAATTCCTAACTATATCAATGAAAAAACAACCATTGATTCGAATTTTGTAAGTAAATGTATAAATTTGAAGCTTATACATTAATTTCAATAATAATGTTTAGAATATAATAATACATTCTAATTATATTAAAAAATTACAACCTCTCCTTTTCATTGCCAAGATAGCTATGTGGGTCGTGAAATTTGGTCGTTTGTTCTAATAATGTCTGGGAGACGCTGCTGTAGGCTTTTCACCCTGGAGGGATTGATTACATTTGATGATAAGTATTGAAGGTCGTGTGTGTCTGTAAGGGAGGCGAGCTTAGAAAGTGGTCAACACTTTATGCCATCTAACCCCACCCCCTTCTCTTCCCAACACTTCACTTCATTATTATTGTTAGCACCGCGTCTTACTACCCGTTTGGGTTATACACACTTACGCTAATGTGTAATGGTAGGGTGATTGTGAGATGAAATGAAGGACCTACAGTTAAACGTGGAATCCGAACCACGGTGGAGGCCTGGCATTCCCCACATTCACAAGATGTCTTGTCAGAGATGAAGGAAGGGTTTAGTAATCAGATAAATCTGGGCCGGGACCGAGGATTGAACCCCGGCCGCCCTTCACTATCGTTGTTTTATTGAGCTATCAGGTAGTGTGGTGATATGAAGACCTCATCTTAAGGACAATTGTAGCGTTCAGCGGGCCACATGGTCTAAAGACCGACTCCCGCTCCACGGCGCACATTTTATTTTTCACACGTATTTAAATGGTACATACCTACCATACCATGGTGCAGCACTTCCATAAAAAAAAAACACGGTGGCAAGGATACGTTAGAGAGAATAGAACGTGCAGTGACGTGTAGTGCAGCGTAGCGCTCCTGTGAGAGAAGGCTTGCACTGCGTTGCAATGATCTCCAGCAGGTTAGATATACGTTGCCTGGTTGATTTGACGTTGTTTCTGACATACCAGCTATTCCTACTTTTTAGTACATTCGTAGAATTATGTTATTCTTTTAATACTTAGAACAGGGTTGTCCAAATTTGTTTCATCCCAAGGGCCAAATCTTAATTGTAGGTTGCACTGCGGGCAGAAGATATATTTAGTAATACAATTACATTAATATGGGCCTACAAACACGCTTAAAGAACAATTAACTTCAATATTTAAATATAAACTGCTTTTTTGGTTGGTAAACCTTTTTAAAATCTAGCTCTAAATTTTTTTTATTAATCTACCAAATATTTGATATGAAATATGCACCACCCCACACACTTTTTAAAAACAGCCTAACATTATAAATACATGTTTATTCATTATTTTATTAGTAAAATAAATGCAAAGTAAAATTCAATCATGCCTTTTAAATAAATATTTTTAGTAAAATCAGTAGGTATCTCACATCCAAAATTTAGTGTTTCTTTTTAATTCTACTACAGGATACTGGGAGGAGTACATTTTCAGTGAGCGTGGGCCGTTTTTTGCCCGTGGACCGCCAATTGGATAACACTGACTTAGACAATTGTTGTATTAAGTAACTATTTAATGTGTTGGGTAAAAATAAATGATGCGCATAGCTCATATATCTAGTGATTAACGAACAATGTTGGCCTTTTTTTTATCGAGGTGGCCTGGCGGTCTAGGGGTAAGGTGTCATACATCAGTGCTTGCGGCCGGGGTTCAATCCTCGGTCCCGGCATAGATTTATCTGATTACCAAACCCTTCCTTCACCTCTGACAAGACATCTTGTGAATGTGGGGAATGCCAGGCCTCCACCGTGGTTCGGATTCCACGTTAAACTGTAGATCCTTCATTTAATCTCACAATCTCCCTACCATTACACATTAGCGTAAGTGTGTATAACCCGAACTGGTAGTAAGACGCGGTGCTAATAATAATAATAATAATAATAATCATCATTTTTTATCAATATTTCCGCTTACAAAGCTGTAAATTCACCTTCTGTTTATCTAGTTGTACAGTATATTTATATATACAGAAAGGTAAAAGTTTTCAGGGATGCTTCTTTTGTTTTTTTAACTTGATCACACAATAAACTTATAGTTATATTAATGTCCCTTTAAATAGACCTGAATGTCGATGACGAAGATATTTGGGTTCATATCTTGGTTGTTTGTACTGAGGAAATATTTTCATCAAATATTATCTATCAAAGAAAATGTGGGTACAATTCCTCTGATTTCAATCTTCCCAATCCATAACACACTATCCTGGTTGATAAAGATATTTCTAATAAACCTAAAATGACATGGAAAAAAAGGATATAATGTGAATTGGTCAAATTTTAAATATGTAGGCTCATTAGGCTTACTTAACCTAAATATTATCACTCCCCGGTTAATTATTACAGTCAAGTAATATTGACCAATTTTTTATACTATTAATTGAATTTATTTACTATATTAATAATATGTAGGGCATAAAATAGTTAAAAGTTTACAAAATGTATTAATTTCTTGAATTTTATATTCTCGTTCGGGAATGCTCGTGTCGAAGATGATCACGTGACGCGGCTAAGCCTCGGAAATGTTCGGGAGCACGCCTAACGTGGCTAAGGGAGGCTGTGGCGGGAGAGTATCTATCCCACGAATGACGTCACAAACAGTAGGCTACAGTGCTGTGTAAAACATTTATGTAACCAGGTATGGCCGGTCTCCTTGGGGAGTTGACTCGATAATACGACAAACAAGTAGTGAGAGGTTGATATGATATTGTGGTAGAGAGAGGGAGAGGGAGGGAAACTACGCGCAGGGGGCCCACCTTCATAAATTATACAAACCGAACACTTTCCCAATTGATGACAGAAATAATTCCACAGGCACTAAACAATCATTACAGGAAATGTCGACATGATGAAACCATGGCTCGATGGGGAGGAAGTATAAATAGTGTTTGTGTGACAAATCTAAAATTAGGAAATTGTTTACTTGCATAAGTGGTTACGTGGTCTAATGCGTAATTCTCACGTTAATCCGGTTATATTGGGGAAATACGGGGAGATAGGAATTTAAATATCATTTGGTGTATTATTATTATTATTAATATTATTATTAGCACCGCGTCTTACTACCCGTTCGGGTTATACGCACTCACGCTAATGTGTAATGGTAGGGTGATTGTGAGATGAAATGGAGTAACTACAGTTTAACGTGGAATCCGAACCACGGTGGAGGCCTGGAATTCCCCACATTCACAAGATGTCTTGTCAGAGGTGAAGGAAGGGTTTGGTAATCAGATAAATCTTTGCCGCGACCGAGGATTGAACCCCGGCCGCCAGCACAGAAGTTTGACACCTTACCCCTAGACCACCAGGTCACCATTTGGTGTAGTAAGGATCATTTATCCTAAATAGTTTCCAGCTGTCCCTCCATGCAAATGAGGGTATATTTATTCTTGAATTCTTCCTTCCATAGTCGTACACTATTAGCGTGGTTATTAACGTGTGTTAAAAAACATAACTGGTACTGGTAAAAGGTAAAATGTTTCTCGTTAATTTAAGTTTAAATTAAAAAATTATTTTCTTCAATATTGAGTTTAATATAACAACAGTAATATAATAAAATATTAAGTATACTATTATATAGTCTATTATAAATCTACATACACTTTTCCAAATTCATTCATCAGTAAGTTAAACTTGATCATTTTTTATCATAACTATAGGTATACAATTTTATTAATCATGTCAAATTCTCCCTAAATTTCAATTTTAAGCCAAATAGTAAGAACCATTTTTGAAATAAAAAGTATCTCAACATTTTATCCTAAATTTTAGACTCAGAGAATTGAAAAATGACACCTTGACACTGGAATCGAACCCGTGACCTTTGGTTTAGTACGCCAATGCTCTAAACACTGAGCTATCCCGTTCACACGGTAATTCTTAACTGTGAAGTGATCCAGGAAACGGAACGATTCCTGAATAGCTCAGTAGCTAGAGCATTGGCGTACTAAACCAAAGGTCCCGGGTTCAGTTACCGTATTCAGGTGTCGTTTTTAAATTTTCAGTATATGCTATCTAGAAGGAGTAATCCTCATTAATTGCATATAATAGCTTTGGCTATTTGAATCCTAAATTTTAGAGCTATATTTAAAATCACGATTTCACCTGGAGGTATAACCATGTATCTTAAACATATAAAGTTTGAACCAAACCCAACCAACCATTTTGGCTGTAACATCGAGATAGAGACCAAGTTGAAAAATCGACGTTTTTATTTAGAGGAACCAGCATAGACACGAAATTGAAAAATCTCGTTCATAAATTTGAAATGTGAAATCCTCTAAAAAAATGCTTTATATGAGTTTGGAAGCTTAAGAAAGAAAAAAATTACCGAAAATAATACAAAAAGGTGTAAAAGTTAGTAAAATAATTATTGTATATTTAGCTATAGATAACCTCAGTCGTTTACTGGTTATTTTAATAAATATTATTACAACTGCCAAACATTTATTGATAAATGAAAGTAAGTAACTCAAATAATTTTATAATAGTCTAGTAATTACTTGTAAAGGAAAGATTAGTCACACCTAGTATTATATGTCACATTGAATTTATTAGCAATAATCTAATATCTATCCATCACTTATATAGCATTGATTAAATGAATTTATTATGAACATTTTCATATTTACCCTATATATATATATTTAGAACATTCTTATTTAAGTACCAAATTAGTGTATAATAATAATAATAATATTTAGCACCGCGTCTTACTACCCGTTCGGGTTATACGCCTTAGGTACTAATTACTCTAATGGATTAGGAATTGGGAAGGTTGAATTAAAGGAAGTGAACCCGCATTTGCGTGCAGGGAGAGTGGAAAACCATTTAGTAAAAACCACCCCCAGTTCACCCGACCGAGATTTTAACCTCGATCTCCCCGTCCTCAGCAGTCGAGTTCAACACGACAAGCGCGTTAGCCAACTACGCCACCGAGGGGGGTGAATTTATTATTAACATTTTCATATTCACCATATATATATATATTTTTTTCTAGAAAATTCTTATTTAAGTACCAAATTAGTGTAAGGACCTGAGATTATTTATATTGAAATATATACTTAAGAAACAAATTACTATAAAATGGAATACAACAAATTAATTAGATATATTTTACTGGATTAAATTGCCAAGTTATAATATTTGGCAAGTTCCGCATCTTTACTTTATATCCATGGCTGTTTCCAGCCTGTCGCCTGTGTCAGTTTTTTTTATTCAAGCCATATATTTCCCACTACCAGCTTGGTAGGCCTGTCGTAGCTTCATATGTCTTATAATATAACTTAAGACAAATACAGGCACCCGCCTCGGTGGTGTAGTTGGCTAACGCGCTGGTCGTGTTGAGCTCTACTGCTGAGGACGGGGAGATTGAGGTTCGAATCTCGGTCGAATGAACTAGGGTGGTTTTTCCTAAATGGTTTTCCACTCTCCCTCCACGCAAAGGCGGGTTCACTTCCTCTAATTCAACCTTTCCAATTCCTAATCCACTAGAGTAATTAGTACTTAAAGCGTATAACCCGAACGGGTATTAAGACGCGGTGCTAAATATTATTATAATTATTATTATTATTATTATTACTAAAACAGGTAAAACATCCAGTCCTCGGCCATTAATTTATCACTGTGAAAGCGTAAACCCATATTTTCATCAATGATAAATTTTCGGTCACACTGGGAATCAAACCCAAGAGCCTTATCTCAGTAGACAGACTCAATACCAACTGAGCTCAGGTGTAGGATTGTAGCCGCATATCATATTATTTAAGTTGATTAATGATACCTGGACAGCGGAATCAAACTCTGAACTTAATGTTTAACTAGACTATGCGTCTACCACTGAGATACTCAATAGCCGTCCCCATCATGTTTTAGGGCAAAGTCTGTGATAGACGTGGGAAAATCGTCAGCAACCTATAAGAGCGATCAATAATCAATATCGAGAGCTATCAGATAACGCAGCCGTCCTCGTCTAGGGAGGGCTTATTCTACCAAATGTACGATGACAACTGTTCGAATGCACATATCATGATGGATTAACAGCCAAGCTATTACCTTATACTACTATTATAGCTAAACTATTTCTAAGTAAATAAATACAGTAAATTGTTCTTTGAATAGATAATTGGTTCAAACTTATTAGTATATTTCATATCCCAGAAAATGGGCTAAGAGATGAGCTCTTATCTAATTATGGGAGAGTAGGTTATTTAAGAGTAAGCTCACCCGTATTAACGTGGAGAGAGGATAGGAAAACCAGATGACTCTATTAAATACTTAGTAGGCCAACACCCTGTCAGGCATACATCAGATATCACTGATACTAACCTAGCGCAATGTTAGTCTAACATCTTTGACTACACTACCACAATGTCAGGTATCTTTTACTATCGTTAATTTAGTAAACATTCAAGAGAATAAATTAAATAAAACTCCATAGTGCCAACCCGCAATCAAGAGCGAGTGGCTAACATCTTCTGGCGAAGATAGTGCCAACTTCTGAGGATAGAAGGTATAATGTGACGAACACAACGAGCACTGATATATATATATATATATATATAGTTAGGTAATATATTCTATGTATATAATGAAACCGAAATAGAATATTTGACGACAAGGTGCCTGTGATGATATTTCGTTCAAAAAGAGATGATTCTACCGGGAAGTGGAGGAGTTACATAATGACGAGTTACATTCCCTGTACCCATTACGAGATATTGTTAGGATAATCGAGTCTCATTTATTAGCGTGGGTAAGATATGCAGCGTGAATGGAAGGAACTATAATCGTGTCCATGGTATCGACTGGCAAACCCAATGGTAAGATACGATTGGTAAGACCTAGGTACAAACGGGAGGATAACATTAGAATGAACCTGAACGATATAGGGTGAATTGAGGTGGACTGGATAGAACTATCTCACGATAAGAATAAGATGTAATGAGGTAAACTGGATAAAACTAGCTCAAGATAGGAATAAAGTGTAATGAGGTAGACTGAATAGAACTAGCTCAAGATAAGAATAATATGTAATAAGGTAGGCTGTATATAACTAGCTAAGATAGGAATAAAATTTTATGAGGTAGACTGGATAGAACTAGCTCAAGGTAAGACTAAGATGTTAGACTAAATATAACTAGCTCAAGATAGGAATATTATGTATTGAGTTAGACTGGATAGAACTAGCTCAAGATAGGAATAAGATGTAATGAGGTAGACTGGATAGAACTAGCTCAATATAGGAATAATATGTAATGAGGTAGACTGGATAGAACTAGCTCAAGATAGTAATAAGATGTAATGAGGTAGACTGGATAGAACTAGCTCAAGGTAAGACTAAGATGTTAGACTAAATATAACTAGCTCAAGATAGGAATATTATGTATTGAGTTAGACTGGATAGAACTAGCTCAAGATAGGAATAAGATGTAATGAGGTAGACTGGATAGAACTAGCTCAATATAGGAATAATATGTAATGAGGTAGACTGGATAGAACTAGCTCAAGATAGAGAATAAGATGTAATGAGGTAGACTGGATAGAACTAGCTCAAGATAGGAATAAAATGTAATGAGGTAGACTGGATAGAACTAGCTCAAGATAGGAAAAATATGAAATGAGGTAGACTGGATAGAACTAGCTCAAGATAGGAATAGGATGTAATCAGGTAGGCTGGATAGAACTAGCTCAATATAGGAAAGATATTAAATGAGTTAGACTGGATAGAACTAGCACAAGATATGAATAGGATGTAATGAGGTAGGCTGGATAGAACTAGCTCAATATAGGAATAATATGTAATGAGTTAGATTGGATAGAACTAGCTCAATATAGGAATAGGATGTAATAAAGTAGGCTGGATAGAACTAGCTAAGATAGGAATAAGATGTAATGAAGTTGACTGGTTAGAACTAGCTCCAAATAGGAAAAAAGTGTAATGAGGTAGACTGGATAGAACTAGATCAAGATAGGGATAGGTAGTGTACTTTTGTAATTGTGGTGATTTAACTTTCGTGTTCATAATGCCATAGAGCTAGTATGTATAGATATACTTGTATAATAATAGTAGTAATAAATTAATTAATTTCAAATATTACTCGTTTATAACTATCAACTTTTATTTTACTAAAAACAAACTCAGCCCAAGCTGGGATAAAATGATTATAAAAAAGATTAATGGTTTAGAAGAGTAGACAAACTCTCTTTATTCCAGGTAAGCTTTTAAATTGTCATGTTCACCCCCCTTAATTTATCAACGGCATCACGCGCTTATTTCTTAGTTATGATTCAATTTTATTTTCCTTCTGCAGTCTACTTAGGGGGTCTATTTTTGCTACTCTTTGATATTTCCAGAATTCTTAAAAGTCCTTTCTACAAGTTTAACGATACAGGGGGAAAAGGGGTGAAGTGCAATTTTAACTCAACTTTAAATGGTGTTTATATTAAAAAATATTTGTTAGACAATTGTGAGACCTTTTTAATAAACTTTATACTAAGGTTAAAATAGGTATCTGCCATATTGAGTTAGTGCTGCCATCTGTTAGACAATCATGAAAACTCTCTAATACATTTTAAACTATGGTTAAAAGAAGTCTCTGTCATATTTTAATTGATTTAAAATGTATCTGCTTGGTATTTTATGGGATTTAATATTTAGTTGTTATCCTGGAAAATTGGTATAATTTAACATTCCCCTTTACTCTTCAGCTTCTAGAACAAGTCGTCCTCTGGTTGACGACTTGATTTGTCACTAGCCCCATTTCCACTAGACCTGAAGAATGAAACATTTCAAGAATCTGCTGCTGAGTTCAGAATGAAGTTGAGAAGTATTATATCATCGTTTAATGATCATAACTCTATTTTAGGAACACAGTTCATTCTAGAAATAGTTACATACCAAAATTGGTATTGTTTTTTTTAAAGAATGAAGGGATCATTATTAGAGAGGAAAGACCAATGCATTAATATTAATTATAGTTATTAATCTAATATAAGCTATTTTTGACAGTTATTTCTGAAATAAAATGTTTAATTAAGAATCACTTAAATACTTTGATAAAATTAAGAAATCATTTAAGATAATACTTTAAGGATATTCATAAAACAAAAATTGCAGGGAAACTTTATTTTTCCTTTAACAACCTTTGAAATACGTGTTGGTGATATATAAATAGATCTGCTATAATATACTTATATATATAATATATATATATTATATTAATATATATAATGTAAATATATAATACACAAGATATATATATATATAATTGTGTGTGGCCTTTAAATCTTACAAATGTACACTGCTGAACACGGTAACTAAGAATCAAGGTCACAAATTAAAATATAACCGTGGTGTTTTGAAGGGGGTTTCCCCTAAGTAGTATTTCCCTTCGCCTTATCCTCACAAATTAGTATGCACTATCGCTTACTCTATCATATTCATTCCCATTCCATTAATAAAATTAAATACTTAAAGTCTTGAAGGTTAATATCGAAAAAAAAAGAATAAACTCTTACATATATTTTCATATAACATCCTAATATATTATGTATCAAAATGTTCAAAAATCAATCATTTGTTTTCCACCCTCAATTGGAGGACTAGAATCAACATGTAAAAATATTACCTTGAGTTAAGGTTAAGAATGAAGAAATTATCAAGTTTTAGAGAAATTCATTTAACCATTTAGTCAGTAGCCCCAGAGACAGGCAAAGAGAATTGCAAAATACACTTTTTTGGGGGGTTCAGGGCACATTCAACGTATAGATTAATTATAATCTCGTGGTCAAACATTTTTCACGACTACAATATCTTATCTATATGTGAAAGTAAAACTAATGACGTATTGGATTCTAGGTTAAAAATGTCACTCTATTATTTTACGACTTTTATCGGAAATAGTTCTCTCTGCCGGTCCTATTGCTGGTGGTTTCATCTCAACAAGACCGGGAGCAAGTGGCCGTTCAGATACGAGTCGAACAGAACGACATCCTGGGCAAGCCGCTGGGGACGCTCCGAGCGGTAGAACCTCACGCCCACCCCCTATAGCGTCGCTCTCACCCCTCCGCGAGCTCCCGGGAGTCCCCGAGGCGTAGTAGCACGCCGATATTGCCAGCACTCACCGCCTGAACCACCCCCCTCTTCTTCTGCCACATCAACCCTCCTTACAATATTGGAACCTCACAGACCTAAGCCGAATACCTCCGTTTGACAAGAAATGAGGTTACTAACGCTATAGTACTTTCCTTCGATAAAAACTCTTACATCTACAGCAAGCTGGATTTTTTAATCTCAAATAAGCAATTGTTTAGTAAATCCCTAAATATATTGTGCTAAATAAAGCAGACACTATAATTAACTTAAAATGATAAAGATAAAATAGGTTATTATTAATTTAATTATATTATTACATAAATAAAGTAAAGGCAAATAAAATAATGTTAATTGGCACAAATTTCTTGCGTGAATATTTTTTATTTAGTTCTAATTTGTCCTTTTGCCACCAGAGCCACCACCGATATCTAAGATAGGTCAGTCACTAGTGAGTCGTTATGATACCTCTAGCTATGAATGGGTGGCCTATAGTTCGATCCTCTCACGAATCATGGTTTGATTTGAAACCTGGTTCTAAGCGGTTAACGAGCCCTTACTATCTGTGCTACGGGGACGATTTGTGCACTGGTCAAGAGAATCTAAGAGACCGTTCGGATGGGGTTGTATTTAATCACTATTTGTTTGCTCAATTTACGTTATAAAGATACAAACTATCTTACAAGCTAGTGATATAGTCACTCCGTTATCTCTAGATTCACGGGACAATGACTAGCAAACAAGCTAAATGAAAGTGCAATATAGGGTGGAGTGAGGTGTGTTAGCGAAAAATATTATATATATAAACATGTTCTGTAACATGTTGTACCCACTTCAGCGGAGTACAGGAGACACAAAAACAATGTAAATAATTCAGATAATCGTGTGTCCCATCGGACCTTTTTTCCAGAGTTATAGCCATGTTTGCGCCCCAGTTATATGAAGATATGTAATATTAGAGAGTGCTCAAATTGGCCATATTCAGCCTGAATACATGTCTGTAGTGGTCGTTTCGTAGATTGCCATATTCTTTCAAATAAGCATAGCCTTGCAATGCTTTTATTGTTGCTGTATAGAACTAGCTCAAGATAGGGATGTATGGCCTAATTTTGTAAGCGCGGTAATGACCTTACGAGCTCCTAGTGACATAGAGATAGTAAATAAGCTGGTACGATGGTTTGATGTGAAACACCCTTGAGGTGAGGATTTAGAGAACGCAGATATAGCATTTTTATAGAAAACTATTCTTTTAGCCAAAATAAATAAAATATTGCTTACCTACATACATAGAGTTTAATTTTCTTCACACGATGATATCAGCAGTTGTTGAATATTTGTTACGAGCCTGACGGTATTAGATGGCAACCTTTATAAAAGAAGAGAAAAAGTAGTCATTAATTCCAGGACACCCTTGACATATATTCAACAATTTTTTATATCATATTAAAAAAAATTAAGCTCTATTTTTATACCGAGGTAATATTTAATTTATTTTGACCATAAAACGATTTTCTATAAAAAGTGCAAAAACACTTACCTTTTCTTGAGACCCTCACATCTCTATCTTAAAGCACCTCAAGTTGGTTGCTAGCTACAACATTTTAGATAATTGAATATTTATAAGAAACTTTTGTATTAAAATACAACGAGCAAGCTCTAAATGACGGGAAGGTCGGGCCATGAATCCTAATCTGTTGGACTGAGCTTTTATTCTCTAAAGATTTACTCAATTTTCCATTAAGTTTATTCTACTTTACCAATACCCATCCTAATAGAGTAATTAATTTATGCGTCTTGCTCGAAAGAGGACCATGACAAGGTGAAAAAGATAAGACTTCTATATTTTTATTTTAGCACGATGTCTTAGTACTCATATGGGATATACGAATATGTACAAAATGCGTTTATGTGTTAGTGTAGAGGAGCATTGCATTTAAGGCATTGTATCCGCATTTGTGGGTAGGGAGAGTGTAAAACCATATATTTAAAATCACCTTCGGTAAACCAGACTATAATTTGAGTCAAGAGTTCCCCATCATTGGTAGACCAGTATATTGTGAGAGTAACGTGAATGCTGACACATTTCTTTTAAATTCCACCTCATCAGTGTACTACTGTACAATGTAAAAGCGTGAAAACTGCTTAAATGGCTTCACGGTCAAGGGCGTTGTACTCACAATAGACTAATCTGCTGATTTAGAGGAGGTCATGGTTCGATTATGGATATCACATGATTAGACCCTGGCCGTGTGTACTGTTTTTTTAATGGTTGCCCACTCTCTCTTTCCATGCAAATGCAAGTACATATCTTCCAAATTCAACTTTTATCATCCCTAAAACATTGGTGTAATTGGTACATAAGTGTATAGCCTGAATGGGTAGTAAGACATAGTGCTAGAAAATATTGCGTAAGGCCTGGTTGAGAAGAAGGGTGCGTAGTGAATGTGTATATATATATATATATGTATCTATTACCGCATCTTAGTTCATTTTATATGCATACGCAGCTTAAGAGCGATTAGGAAGAGATAAATAACGGAGGAAATGTGCCCATTTTATCGTTAAGGGATAATTGTAAACGATTTAGTAACAGTACACCCAACCTAGATATGAGTCTCAATAAATATCCCCATCACTGGAAGCCGATCTAACACTATGGTGACGCGTTAAACAAACCGACCACTGATTTGGTTGAATGTTGGTATAAATGTTATTGAAACAGGTAGTATAATTCGGACGCTTGAGGGAAAGTAAGCGTCTCTTCACTGAGCATTGAACACCCCGATGTGAGGGTGGTCTCATCCCTGTAATATCTTGCAGGGCCCAGTGACAGCCTTAATCCGGACTTTGCCATCATCTTCCTCCCCCAGGGAAGCAGCTGTTTACATGGTTGCTAATTTCCCTAGATACCCCCCCCCCCCCCC
>CABEEJ010000346.1:45427-79241 GCA_901482245.1 Timema douglasi
CCCCACTCTAGCCCTCTTCCAAGCTCGTCCACTAACTAGGCTTGGAGTTTTCAACGCGACTACTTGAGTTTGCCCTGCCTTGGTTTGGACTAGCGGAAACTCACAGATACTCCTTGATGATTAGAGGATACCTTCAGCAAATACTCGTTGATAATTCGGTTGGATATCGCTGCAGGCAGCATCTTGGAGAAACCACTAACGGTGAGCTAATTCCCTCGGCAGAGTCGTTAAATAAATAACGAGATGTTTGATAGGTCCAGCAATGTAGTTAGAAGTATTGAACTTGCATGAATCCATCAGTCATACAGTTTAATTTTAAAAAGAACATAATAATAAAATAGAAAAATTTAATTTTTTAAAAATATTATTTTATAGGTACAGTGATAGCTCTTAACAAACACATTATATCAATCGGTAGAGTGTCTGTCTACAAAGATAAGAGTCTCAGGTTTGATTCTCGTAGTGGGCAAAAGATTTATCATCAGTGAAATGTGTGTTTACCCTTTCACAGTGATAAATTAATGGCCAGGGACTAGAAGTTGTGTATGCCCTAGTCTTAAGTAAGACAGGTCTAGCAAGCTGGTAGTGTGAAATATATGTTTTGAATAAAAAAACTGAGCTATGTCAAAGGATGGAAACAATAATGTATGTAAAAGTGAAATCTCCTAACAGCGGACAGCTCCCAGGATCAATAAAATGTCCACTGTTAAGATTTATATATTATAGCACCGCGTCTTACTATACGCTTATTAGAATTGTCCAGTTTTGAATATATTTTTAATCATAGTGTTTTGAACACAGTTTAAAAGATAAAAACATAAATTCTGTTAATATTAATTACAACAATCTAATTACTGCACTATGCAGAATTGTATGGAGGGTAATTATGACACGTGAATAAATACTGTACCTAGCTTATTGTACAGATTGTATAGATTGATTTTGGTAGGAAGAACAGTAAAAATTGGTTACTAAAGTTACTAAAACAAAGTTAATATATTCATACATCAAGTCTTGTTATCTGACGCTATCACCTTTATTAGATACCATCAATAACTATAAAATAACACAAATAATAAAGTGAAATGTATCAATGTTGGCTGCAAAGAAATATATTTGAATTTTCTCTACTGTTCTTCCAACCAAAATCAGGGTATATTATACACAGGACCATACATTAATAAAATGAAATGTGAACAGTAGGCCTATATGTGTGAACGAGCAGAATTCACTGCTGGAACAACCCCCGCCGGCCTTGTTGAAGGGGAGGGAGGTGTGGCCTTGATGTACCGGAGTCATTCTTACGTAGGCTATTTTAGAAACTTTCCCTAAAGGGAGAAGACAGGATTTCTCTGACTTCACGTGAAATAATGCCATTCTTGACATTTCTACGGTAAAATACCGTACATGGGTTGGTGTTTTTTTAAAGTTTTTTTCCAGTGTTTGGAGATTTTTATGCATACATGTAGCTATGTGTATCTAGTGGTGTCCACAAACTTTATTGAGAAAGTCCGTTATTGAGAAGTTATTTCACTCTAAGAGCCAATATTATTTTTCTGGGGAAATTTAACCTCTCTGTTATAAAGAAGAATCCGCTATTTAGAGATGTCAGTTAAGGGAGTCTTCACTGTATTTATTATATATATATAAAGTTACAGCCTCAGATCACATGACTTAACTTACAAATATGTGAAGGTAGATTTAGTAGCTTTTCTAGCTGTAAGATAAGCAGAGCTCTTCATACGTAAATGGTGCTGTGGCCTCTCGTAGACATATAGTTCAATATCCTGACCACTCAACCAAATGACATATTTCGGTCATAGTTTGTTTGAATTCATAAAGGTGTCACCTTTTTCTTTTCTAGAGACTACCTTCTAGAAAATACTGATTGTTAATATTCCTAAAGGTGTTTCTATTATGAGAAATTAATTTACTTTGAAAGGTTTTTATTCAAAAATAGAATATTATTCTCGTTTCCTTGAATACCTCAAATACTATTCTAGAAATCAGAGATTCCTAGAAGTATAAAAAACACTCTTGATTAAAATTATAGTTAGCTAAATGAGAGGTATATACATTTTTATCTGGGAGAGTAATCAGATACAAAAGAGAAAAAAAGATATATTCAAAAAATTAATTTACTAAAAGAGGAGAATTCTCATTTTTGCTTCTGACCTAATAGACATGGCAAACAAAATATTTTAGTGCATAACAAACGTACACATTTTTTCAAATTACATTTTAAATAATTCCCCTTTAAACAAAATTATATCTTTTTAGATATTCAAACTCGCCTTGCTCGTTTTGGGCTCCGCCCCCAAACACCCAGTGAGTGTAAACTGATAAAGTTCCAGCGTTGTTTTGAACGTTGATTTATTTTTACAATTTTATGAGATTATCTGTCCAATAAGTGTATCATAAAATTAAAAATATATTAAAAATGTGCAAAATTTACCTAAAATCAAAAAATCTAGCTCTGATGCAATCCATTTTCTGATAGGTCTTACCGTTCAGCCACAAGAGGCCTCCAAAGAAAGGTCCGCACTTACTTTAAAGTTGCTCCGGTATTTTTGAATTTTTTTCAGGGGTTAGAAATTAATTTTTTTTAATTTTTGGAATTTTCCCGTCGGTTACAGGTTATAAGATATGAGTTTTTCAAATTTCAAGTTTATAGCTCACCTGGAAGGGGAAAAACATTAATATGAGTGAGTGGGTACACCATGTAGCTTTACAGTATAGTGATGTTCGAATTTGGATCCGATAAGAAATTTAAGATTCGGATTTGAGAAATATAGGATTCAACCCATTTCTATATTTAAGCTTATGTTTATTGTTGAAATAGAGCCTCGTTCACAATGCGATAGTTCTGCCATGGCCAGTATCTGTTCACACGTTGGACTGAAATCATTGTGAACCTCTACTGTCTGTTCCTATAGTGATTGAAGGACTGATTTCTACTCAGGGGAATAGATGCACGAAAAATAAACAGGAATAGAAGAGAAAGTGTGTAGCATGAAAATAAAGCCTGGGTGTATGAGACACGCTGTCAGAGCAGCCGGAATTGGAAAGTCTTCCGATCCTTCTGGAATTTTATTAGATTTGATCATGATAATGTTCGTTTAGTTGATGAATCAGGTAAATGAATCATCCAACAAAATGTTAGTTCAGTTTGTGAGGTCAAACAGGAGCTTAGTGTGAAAAAGTGAATGGATAACTTTCACGGCAGACGATTACAAAAAAAATGTGATGTATAAGGTGCAAGTGACTGAGGTAGTTGACGGTACTTCCACGCCAGCGCTACTATCGCACAATCAGACATCACAATGATTAAATTCGCGAAAGTGCTGCCTTGGCAGTCTGACAGTGACAGTAATATATCTTAATATAGTGACAATTGTTGCCATGACAGCAACTGTCACGGTCTACTAGCCTCGCTGTAGCTTGAGGCATAGCAATTATTAAACTGATTATTTTCAAAGAAAACGGAATTACCTTATTTTTTTATTCCGTTCGCGAAATAAAGCCGGGAAAAGGTTTAACGTACAGCAGAAAAGTAAGCTAAGTAACTATATTTAAGACAATAATGCTAAGGTTTGTCATCGGTTGACTTACCCATGAAGGGGTCTCTTACACAAATGTAGCATATATTACTTTTACATTGTTAAATAGCAGAACTACCATGATTGATTAACATAAATATCTCTTGTAAGCTTTACCATAGTGTAATAATGCAACTTAAGATTGCTATCCTTCAGGTCAGGCAAAAGCTACCCATAAAATATACTTTAAAAAAGAACAAGCTTGTCAATCAGTGAGCTAGTAGGAATACTTGGGCATATCAGTGAGCTAGTAGGAATACTTGGGCATATCAGTGAGCTATTAGGAATACTTGGGCATATCAGTGAGCTAGTAGGAATACTTGGGCATATCAGTGAGCTAGTAGGAATACTTGGGCATATCAGTGAGCTAGTAGGAATACTTGGGCATAACAGTGAGCTAGTAGGAATACTTGGGCATATCAGTGAGCTAGTAGGAATACTTGGGCATAACAGTGCTCCGTTAGGTGAACATATTTAAATAAAATAGATAACTGACAGTTACATATTATAGAGTAGAGTTCCTGAATAGGGAATACTTTTTGAGTTCTGTAAAACAATTTGTGTTGATATATTTTTTTAAATTTAAAATCTAACATGGTATTTATTATTATGCTTTGTTTAACTAAACCAATTTTTATCACAGCTATACAAGAATAAATATATTAACTATGTGATGATTAACATTCTACTAGTATTCCATATTGGCCACATTATAGCCCTAGTTTGGAATGGCATTGTTGAAATCTATTTGCATCTTTTAAAAATAATAAAATCTATTTCAAATGAAAAATATTAATCAAATTTAACATTTATAACAAGCAAAATATTTTTTTAGTATCTCCGGCACAATTTTTATGAGCCCAGTTTTTACATTTACTCTATTTGAACTTTTGCTATCATTGTTAAAGGGATTACTAATTTTATATACAGTAGCTAATTGGTGTGCCAACCTCCTCATATCTCCTATAGATAGACCAAAATATTGTCCTTCCCTTTTCAAATAATATTTATCCAACTGCAAGTATGGATTTGAAGAAAATGTTGGGCCAAAGGTATTGACACATCATCTTAAATGTAAAGTGTTCAATCAGATTTCAACAGCTTAACCAGGCGAAACAATGTTCCTATTGGCATTTGGTTGGTCTGTTGGGCTTTTAGAAAGCCCATGTCTTTGAATTGATTAGCTAATATAGCGACATTTATATTGGCATCATCCCAAGGGCGTATTTTACGTTTCAAAGTCATCAAAGAGAATAACTTGACTATAGTATATGTAAATACGCTCTTATAATTAGGCAAGATCGTGCTGAAGAAATTATTTAATAATAATTTCATAACAAATGATAGATTAAAAAGAAAAGATAGAATTAGTTAAGTGTAGTTTAATTGTGATCCAAATATGGAATAATTGATATTAAACACACAGCAGTATTTAATATTAAGGAAATCAATGCCAATTTGCTGTTCATTATTTTCAAATTCACACATACACTTAAGGCTGTTCTAGATTTTAGGTTGAAAATGTACATTTTGAATCGATCAGTTAAAATAAAATAATCGAGAATAAAACTTACCACATAGCTACAGTAATCACTTCAAATAATTTTGGTGAAAATCTTTTGTTCTGAAAGAAAACAGTATTCACTAGGACAACCACCACGAATACTTTTTGAAAATTGTTTGAAGATATGCTCATTCGGGGCCAACTTCTCAAAAAGTTTTGATTGCAACCAACAGATTTGAGCACTATACAGAGACAATAAAGCCCTATTCCACATTAGGAACGTGATCGATATTTGAGCACCTTACTCTACATTTGACGGGTAAACCAAAATCAAGCTAGTGTTCCTATATGTTAGACAATCACTATACCTTTATAATGCATTATAGATTATGGATAAAATAGGTCATTGTAATATTTAAATTAATTAAAATATATTGTCTCCGATCTTTATGGAATTTTAAATGTAAAAGTAACCGTCCTAGAATATTTTACTTCCCTGCTTTTTCCCTTGTAACCTTCGTTTTGTTGTAAACTCTCTTTTGCTGTAATCATAAACTTAACCAGGTGATTTAAAACTGTTTCTTTTCGGTTGATTTTTCCTCGAGGTAAAAACACTCCCCTGTAATAAAACGAGATAGAATACCTTTATGATTATCTATATTTCTATCTCTATTATACATTATATAGATTTAGAGGGAGGTATACAGACATAAAGTGTCGCGCTATGAATTAGCGTAGCAGGTGACTTTGAAGATGTCAGCAGTAAAGTGTGGAGCATCAGGTTTTATGGCGTCATAATGCTGATGCGTGCCGTGTGAGGTCAGGGAACAGAAATACGTAATCAACTGGGCGATAAAAGAAACAGCGACACGTTAAATCTTACACAGGGCACGTAGAACCTATCAGCAGGGCACGTAGAATTTATCAGCAGGGCTTCTCTTCAGTTTATTCGCTCTAACAAAATAACGGCCATCTTTCTTCCACACCTAGTGAAGTCAATAAAATGTTAGTTGCAATCATTTTAAGCCGATGTTTCTTAAATATTTTAACTCAATTGGTCGGGTAAGTGGCAGCTAAGAAGTATTAATTTTAATTATATATTGAAAAATTACATCTGGACAAGAGAATCAAACCCCTGACCCTTGACTCACCACCACAATACTCTATATTTGAGCTTTCCAGGATCTGTCTCGTGCTCAGGGCCATTTGTCACCAAAAGTTTAAGACAGAGTCTCTGATGGCCGGTTGGAATACATCTGTATTATACGCTAACATAGTCTAGTTTTTTTTTTTTTTAGTTTACGAATATAATAGGCTACATCCATAACCGAAATATAATGTTCTTCTTCTAATCCTCAAATCCATGTACAGTCAATTGTAAAATCGTCAGTTTTATTCCATAGGTACTACAGTAGACTCAAGGTTATCTGAGGCACTTATTTTGTCAAAGTGTATAAATTTATCACAATATTATACAATAGTTAAATATGTTGTATGGTTGTTTTTACATCATCTGATATATAGATATACTGTATTATTACTATAACCTAGTATAAAGTATTGATTACAATACTTTTATACGATACAGTAGTTAAATGCATGAGAAGTGGCGTGAGAATAACAGCCAGAGCACTGCGCCTGGCGTTATGCCACTCAAAATCCCGAGCGAACACGGGAACGCACGAAAGACGTTCAGCTAGTGGTCCATACTACGGTACAGTACTCATCATTTCGAGGGTAGCTTGACTACACGCACCGGATCATCCGAGATTTTCGTAACCGAGGTAGGCTCGATACCAATTACCTTGGTTTATCGTGAGTATACTGTAGTTAGTTCATCACCAATAACGATGGCCGTAGGGATTAAAGCTCTCAATCTTAGAAAATATTATTGTTGTACAGGATGATTGAAAAGTCACGCAACTCAAAGAAAAACTTATATTTTGTGCCATGTAGTATATTCATGTAATATAAACCATTTAAACCAAACAATAAGCCATGTGTGAATCAAAGAAGGTGTTGAAGTGTGATCCTCCTTCTCTGTAACACAAATTCACTCGTTTAACCATATTTATAGTCACACGACGAATCATTGTCTAGGGTACGGTTGCAACGCACCTATACATGTTGGTTTGCAGTTCAGCCAAGATCTGAGGGTTGTTTGCATACACTGTCTGTTTTAAGTTGTCCCACGGAAAAAATCAGGTGGCGCTAGGTCTGGGGAACGAGGTGGTCTTAGAAATCACACCATCACCAAAAAGCTCATCCAGCATTGCCAAGGTCACAAGTTCTCGGAACCATTCACAATATCGCAATCTTTTCCCTTTTTCTGATTCCTTGAGGTTTTTTTAACCGTGCGAATATTTTTAAGGCACAAGTTTCAACAGTTTCGCACATCTCTGTGCTGTTCCATAGTGCAATCCAGTCTGGTGTGGATAATCTTCTAAGTGACTTCCTGGGTGACCGTTCTAAGCACTGCCTAGCCTCATTCAAATTTTTATCACTCAGACTAGAAAGTCGGCCAGAACGCTTCTTGCCACTCACGATGCCTGTTTAACGAAAACGGTGTAAAATTTGGCATATTGTGGATTTATTTGGCACGCGTGATTCTGGAAAACTACGCACAAACGATTGTTGGCATTACATGTACGAATAAATCTCCCGGGTACTTACAGTTCGATATAACCTATATTTTACCCTCCCATCTGAGCTATTTCATAACAAATCATTACCTCGTTACCTTTTAATTCGATGGTTGGAGTCCGTTTCTATAAATTGTTTCCCACTTGTTTCAACTCAATCACGATAATGCATAAACAAACGAATGGTGGGATAGTATACTAATTGTATTACTAATGGGTGAATGCAATTAGCCCTTAATTAGAGGATGAGTTACCGCCGTTTGTTGATAATTTAGGCTCCATCACATTCTCATTAATGAAGTATACAGCAATTTTCCAATCATACCCTTGATTGATTTTGTTTTACTTTCTCTAAACACTCGAATAGATAAAGTATTGTGATATTAAAAAAAGAGGACTCGATATTTGTATAGAGTTCGACTTTTCATGAACCTCTGAAGGCAAAAAGTTCTTTTTTTCCCAATTTCGTCTGTCTGTCTGTTACTGAGCCGAAACTATTTTACCGATCGTTTTAAACCTTGGTATCTACTGTTTTCATAAGTTTCCTTAGAGGTGGATTTCCAACTTTAAAATTAAGTGGACAGCTCCTGGATGATGATCTAGAGGCCCAGAGTTTGATTCCTGGGAGAATCCAGAGAGGAATAATTCCCATAGTCACCAAGGTTTAGTCTATTAGTCATAAGTTAGGTTAAGATCTTCATGGGCTCAACTTCATTATATTCACAACCATCATCCCTTCATCTCATCGTGACATGGAAAGAGCCTCCACGGAAAGGACGTAAGATTAGTACATCCTGGTGTCCCCTGGGCAACAGTACACAAGTACAACCTAAGCTTTTCACAAACTGAGCTACAAATTTATGTATACCGGACACGCTATTATGGGTAGCTTACTTGAGTGTGAGATGTGAAAAATAGAGCTTTTTTTAAAAAAAAATTAGATTTAAAAATTTTAGTTAAATTTCGCATCTTTATACTGTTTAACACTACAAACTAAATAATAACTCATGTTTTTTTTCTTGAAAATGACTCTTTTGGTTGTTTAAATTTGTGAAGATTTCCGATTTAAATCATATCTCGGCAACTATTTGAGATACAAAATAATATATAATTGCAATGTTATAGTATTATTAATATTAAAATACACGGCAAAGATTTATCTGATTACCAAACCCTTCCTTCACCTCTGACAAGACATCTTGTGAATGTGGGGAATGCCAGGCCTCCACCAAACTGTAGGTCCTTCATTTCATCTCAAAATCACCCTACCATTACACATTAGCGTAAGTGCGTATAACCCAAACGGGTAGTAAGACGTGGTGCTAATATTAATAATAATAATAATAATAATAATAATGCACTGTGCTTACACACAGTACATTTATACTAAATTTGAAAACTGAACATATAAATTTGACAATGTAGTTTTATTTAGTAAACAATAAATGCATAAAAAGGTACAAGTTTTACAATAAGGTAGAAAATTATAGAGTATTAAATTTCTTCTCAAGGCAAATAAACTTGAGGGACTACTTGGTTACTTGTGGCTACCTGGGCAACATAGTGGCCAGGCAAGAGGCTGTAGAATTTCTAAAAAGAGAGTATTTTGAGAATTAGTTAAAGCAAAATATAGAACAAATTTAGAAGATAACATTTATACAGTCTCACTTGGCAGGGTTGAATATTACCAGAGATCCACTAAATTTGTTGGATAATTGGCTGGTAAATCCTGCTGATTGATGGCTAAGGGCCAGGCGTCATTAAGGTACTATGGCCGGACATGTTCCCATACGGTACTACCAGAGCATTCAATAGTACATTAACATCCTTTAGAACTAATACTAAATTTAGGAACCTATTTACAGGCCAAAACCAAATAGTATTATTTGCGCGGACCCCACTATGACAATAGGCCAATTTCCACGGGTTGCTCACCCAAACTAATACTTTCCATGAACAATGACCGCATAATCAAATCTCTATCATTTACAACTGAACTGCGTAAGGCAAAAGAAAGAAACAGACTTCCTGGCGATAACCATCAATAACAAAGATCTGATGTGCATGACGTTTAGAGTGTCATGAATATTTTTCCCATCAAGATTTATCGGAACTTGTGAGTTAGTGTAAATCAGTAACACTAAAAACTCACATTTTTCTAAGCCAGAGGCTTTAACGTTAGGACAGTGTCCAAAAAAACAATAATGCACTCAGCAATTTACTTTATGAGTCATTAAAATCTGACTTGTCCATCAGACTAAAATAGCAAAATATAACCTAGGTACTTCTTCAATATTGAAGTTTACTAGTGCTGAACATGACACTAGATTCAAAAAAACATTTTCTCTTGCATTTAATAAAAGGACTTCTGAATAACTATTTGCATCACGTTAAACCAAAATAAAGTTTCTTCTAACTTAGTAACTAAATACTAGGGACTAATGACGACCGCCGGATACCAATACCCTAGATGCGGCCCCTCGTAACCAGCACGTTGAATAGGACGATTCATCCTCCAATTGGCCGCTATGGAGGCGATTCTGACGACACAGACTCCATGACCCGTCTTGGGGATTCACCGGCAGCGGTTCGTTGTTGATCCTTAGCTGTGTAGAACCGCTCTCACAAGTTGAACCCGTGGCGCGTCCCATATATACTCACAATCAGACATGAACAGGGAGAAAAAAGGAAAAGGGGAACGAATTGAGAAGAGTAGGTAAAAATAAGGAAGGATAAACGAGGAAAGTGAAAAGGAAGAATAAGAAACTGACGAGCTTCTTCTGTCGGCCACCAGAGGCGCAGTTGCGCAAGAGCTCGAAGCGCCGGCCTCCATTTCCACGCTCTCTCCCCTACTGAACAGGCGAGTGTTGCGCCACGTGGAGCCGCCATTATAGATAATCCTGTGATTTTAGATGTGAGTTAATGATATCTGCAGACATCTGGCCGTGGTGAGTTTATACACACACATCCTATATCAAAATGTATCAGTATTAATTTAGTTATTTGATTTTCACTGATATTTTTACGCAAAGAAATAACATAGATGTATATTTTCCACCTTTTTGAGGGCCGCATGGCCGGCTGTAAGTTTCTTCATCTGACCCCATCTTATAACAAAGGGTATGACATTCACATATCTTATTCATAACTGTAATAATATTAGTCCTCTTCTTTTATATTTAGAACAGCAATTATTAAAAGACAATTATTATTTTGAATAACCACGTGTTTGAACGTAGGGCAATACGTATTTTTCGTATGAGAGAGTATAAAATTTGAGGTATTTTATCTTCATTATCTTGATATAACTCCAACGTGGCACCCAATTACATAAATAGTGATAAATAGTGATAAATAGTGATAAATAGTGATAAATAGTGATAAATAGTGAACTTTTTTCTTTTAGGTGTTTAATCAATTTGATTGACACGCTACAATAATAATAACGTTAAAATACTTTAGTTAAATGTATCATAAGTAAAACAACATTTCCTGATATACTGGCAAATGTATTATTTTAATTATTGATGTCTGAGAAATTGATTATTATGCTCTATGGCGAACAGAAATATTATGTTTATCAATATATTTATATAACAAAATATATTAATTAATTTATGCTCTTTGGTGTATTGATTATGCAACAATGTTTATTATGCTCTATGGTGAACAACGATATTATTTTAATCAATGTATTTGTGTAGCAGAAATATTAATTCATTTATGCTCTTTAGTATAGTGTTCATGCAACAATGTTTATTATCTCGTCTCACATATCTTACGAGTTTTGAGTAAATATCACCATTTTTAGGCAAAGTAGCGAGAAAGTGTTTGTATTGCTTCGCACTATTTATTTAGTTCAGTAGAGTTTGAGGCTACTGTAGGGCAGAAGAATATGTTCTATCTCGCGGATTTATTGGTTTTACTTGTGTTGAGATTATTTTTATTATGAAACTTTTTTTACTTCATCTTTTTTTTTTTAAATAAAGTTTTTCCGAAATTGCAACGCAAGCTGTTGCTGCTAGTGAACGGATATTCTTCTAATACAGAGAGCACACGGTACACTCACATACACGAAAAGTGGGACAAAGTATTTCGGTAAAAATCGAACCAGCTCCACCCTTATATTTAGGATTATAATAATCGATCTAAATTGATGGTTGATATATTTTATGACAACTTCATTCACATATGTGAGCTATTAATACAACTTTAATGGTTGTCAATTTTATTGATTTCTTCCGGAATTTAGAAATACCCTCTATCAAAAGTGGATCATCGCAGAACATTTTTTACATTCATAACTGTTTCCATCCTGTGGCTTGGGTCAGTTTTTTATTCAAGCCATATATTTTCCACTGCCAGCTTGCTAGGCCTGTCGTCTCATATACCATATAATCTAAATTAAGATTAGTATAGACACAACATCCAGTCCCCAGCCATTAATCCATCACTGTGAAAGCTTAAATTCACATTCACCCATGATAAATTGTCCATCTATGTTTGGTATCAAACCTGGGACTCTTAGTTCAATAGAGAGACACGCTACCGACTGAGATAAGGTGACTGGTACGCTTATATAGACTTCTAATTGCACTAAGGGTTTTAGGGATTAGCATGGTAATATTTAGGGTATGTTAACTCGAATTTGCATGGAGGGAAAGTGGAGGAAAATTTATGAAAAACCACCCTCGGTACACCCAATCGAGATTTGAACCTCGATATCCCCATCATCGGCAGGCTAGTCTAATGCTAAGTGGTACCTTAGACCATGTAGCCACCGAGGTGGGTTTGAGAACTATTAGTTGAATAGGTTTGAGTTCTAGATAAACCGGATTTAGACCATTTTTATTTAAGTTCGGCACATCTTCTTAAACATCTGGTCAGGAATAGCCACATATTTACTTAGATATGCTAGGATTGAGGAGGTAGTGTTTAGATAATATATACTGTATTTTCTAGATGTTAGTAGAAAATCCTTTAGGATTAAACATATTTATCCCTATATAAGAACACCACTAACTGAGAGTGGATGATTAGTGGTATGTTAGTGTAGTGCCAACCACAATCATGGTCCACCTTCTAGCCTATGATGACGCAAGAAAACCAACACCACAAAGATCCATTCACACTTGGCATCCTCTTAGTAGTATTCAATAATAAAATCCCACTGGGATTCCAACCAAGACTTAATAGATGAGTCTAACATAGTGTCGCCCCACCCCCCTCCTCCCCACTCTTAAGAAGAATTTTTGTGTGTGCCCCTGGCGCAGACTAAACGTCAAGCCCATTTGGTTTGATTTTCCGGTAATGGAGAGGTAACGGTTCTAATCCGTGCTGGGTGCACTAGGGCTTTCTTTGAAAGGTTTATTTATACCCTCCCGTCAAAAAAGTTCCAATTCATTTTCTTTAAGATAATATATTTTTTAATGAGACTAGTAACGTTGTTAAACATTTATTAAATATGTTTTAATATTTGTCTTAAGAGAAGACAGCTTGAGTCGATTAATCTTCTTGTGCATTCGTTATGATGCAATAAATTGTTTTTGAAGTGTATTTAAAAACACAAGCCTCAAAAAGCGTCTAAGGTCTCGATGAGCCCCTGATTGGGTTAAGGCTAACTCCAGAGCTCTGAGGAGGAACATTTTGAGAAACATATATGTATATTAAAATATAGGGCTAAAGCCCAGACAACTAAGACTACTTCTTGTCAAAGTAAATTTAGTGGAGGCCTACATAATTATAATGATAGTCTAAAGAACTAGTAAGCATCATAAAGATAAATAATATATATATTTATAAATACCTTGATTTTCTTATTAATGGACATTTTGAGAACACTCACAAGTAGAAACATATTTTTTGCGCTCAATATTTTAATTGGACTATATTATTATTTTTACGGTGTATATGTATAGTCAATCTACCAAAAGTGAAAGCTAAATCTCACGTGACCTGACTTATGATTACGTGAAAGTAGATATAGAAACTTTCACTTGCTGTCAAATATTTTAGTTCGAAATAGAATTTGTGTAGGCTATATAAATCATTTAGGACAGAGCCATGGATTCGCAAAATAAAGTTAATTCAGCACCGGGAACTGGAAATTACTGATCGGTAACTATATTATTGGATTATCTTTAAATCGTTTTTAAAGAAAATATTTTAAAATTATTTACTTACCATCACTTGGATAATTCTGTCACTAGCCGTAAAAAAAATAAGACCCCTAAAGTTATAAAGTCAGCCTCTTCACTTCTCTTTTTCAAAAGCAAAGAGTAAAACTGTGGGGGTGGGGGTGGGGGGGGATAAAGTTTATTATTTATTAGCATCCACGAACAAACTATTGATTTTTATTATTTATGTATCTTTACGCACACCAGCTTACAGCTTTTACCCTTAAGTTTTTTTTTTCTTTCCTCAATAAAAGTTTATGGTGCACGCGTAGTTCAGATGTTATGAAGTAAGTCAGTTTATAAGAAGTTACTGTTTAACTTCGTAGATCTAACCTAAAGTGAACCAAAACGGATCCTTGAGCAACCTTACCCTTACATATAAATAATATTTTTGATTATTTGTGCTTATGATAGGTTAGAGTTTAAACTTTTAAAAACAGACTGTGGTTTTATAAACGTTCTTAAAATTGTCTTAAAATAAGACTACCTCAAAACCTAAGCATCGAACCACAATCTTAAAAAAAATCTTTATGGAAATAATAAAATCAACTTTATTCTTTTATTCTAAAAGGCCTGAAGTTTGTTGGTTACGCTATAGTGTAGCTAATATATGGTGACAATACGAAATTAGTCAAGGTGAAGTGGCGGAACTTCAGTCCAAGTGGAGTGTACCCCTTTATTTTATCTTAAAAGGTAGCAGACTCACCCTGATAGATGAGACTATACTCACATTTATTATACACACTAAGATAGTGGAATCAATAAGAGCGATCTACTCTACAAGGTAAATTCAAGGAGCCTTTGTATACCTTTAAAGTTAGAACTACCGATAGAGAGAGTGGAGTGAGGTCGACTGGATGTATAACTATCTTAGGATAGAGACAGGTTCTAGTGAGGTGGACTGGATATATAACTATCTCAGGATAGAGACAGGTTCTAGTGAGGTGGACTGGATATATAACTATCTCAGGATAGAGACAGGTTCTAGTGAGGTGGACTGGATATATAACTATCTCAGGATAGAGACAGGTTCTAGTGAGGTGGACTGGATATATAACTATCTCAGGATAGAGACAGGTTCTAGTGAGGTGGACTGGATATATAACTATCTCAGGATAGAGACAGGTTCTAGTGAGGTGGACTGGATATATAACTATCTCAGGATAGAGACAGGTTCTAGTGAGGTGGACTGGATATATAACTATCTCAGGATAGAGACAGGTTCTAGTGAGGTGGACTGGATATATAACTATCTCAGGATAGAGACAGGTTCTAGTGAGGTGGACTGGATATATAACTATCTCAGGATAGAGACAGGTTCTAGTGAGGTGGACTGGATATATAACTATCTCAGGATAGAGACAGGTTCTAGTGAGGTGGACTGGATATATAACTATCTCAGGATAGAGACAGGTTCTAGTGAGGTGGACTGGATATATAACTATCTCAGGATAGAGACAGGTTCTAGTGAGGTGGACTGGATATATAACTATCTCAGGATAGAGACAGGTTCTAGTGAGGTGGACTGGATATATAACTATCTCAGGATAGAGACAGGTTCTAGTGAGGTGGACTGGATATATAACTATCTCAGGATAGAGACAGGTTCTAGTGAGGTGGACTGGATATATAACTATCTCAGGATAGAGACAGGTTCTAGTGAGGTGGACTGGATATATAACTATCTCAGGATAGAGACAGGTTCTAGTGAGGTGGACTGGATATATAACTATCTCAGGATAGAGACAGGTTCTAGTGAGGTGGACTGGATATATAACTATCTCAGGATAGAGACAGGTTCTAGTGAGGTGGACTGGATATATAACTATCTCAGGATAGAGACAGGTTCTAGTGAGGTGGACTGGATATATAACTATCTCAGGATAGAGACAGGTTCTAGTGAGGTGGACTGGATATATAACTATCTCAAGATAGAGACAGGTTCTAGTGAGGTGGGCTGGATATATAACTATCTCAAGATAGAGACAGGGTCTAGTGAGGTGGACTGGATATATAACTAGCTCAAGATAGAGACAGGTTCTAGTGAGGTGGACTAGATATATAATTAGCTCAAGATAGACAGGGTCTAATGAGGTGGACTGGATATATAACTATCTCAAGATAGACAGGTTCTAGTGAGGTGGACTGGATATATAGCTAGCTCAAGATAGAGACAGGGTCTAATGAGTTGGACTCGATAAAACTTGCTAGCAGTAGTGATTGGGTTTAGTGAGTTTGACTCACCAAAACTAGGTAACGATTGGGATAGTGTATAATGAAGTGGACAGAGTAGAATTAACTCAAAGGATAGATGGTATTGAGGGAAACTGGATAGAACTAGCTCAAGATAGGGATATGTTGTAATGAGGGAAACTGGATAGGACTAGCTCAAGATAGGGGTAAGTGGAGTACTTTTGTAAGTGCGGCAATGCATTTTCGAATTTCCACTGCCATAGATTATGTAAATATATATGTATATGTATATTTATATAATACGTAATACTCCCTTCCAAAAACAAATTTGGGGATCTAAGAAGGGGTGTATTGAGCATTGTAGTTAGATTTGAGGCTCAGACATGAGGCCATCATTGTAAAAGTTGGCTGACTAGTGGCAAGACGTCATAAGTTCCCAAAAGAAGAATGACGTGCTTGGCCTTGCATGGTCAAACGCTGTATATATTAGCATTGAATAACTGGTAGCATTTACAACCACCCAGTTTGTTTTGTTTTTAATAAATAATAATAATAATATTTAGCACCGCGTCTTACTACCCGTTCGCGTTATACGCTTTAAGTACTAATTACTCTAATGGATTAGGAATTGGAAAGGCTGAATTAGAGGAAATGAACCCACATTTGCGTGGAGGGAGAGTGGAAAACCATTTAGGAAAAACCACCCCCAGTTCACCCGTCCGAGATTTGAACCTTGATCTCCCCGTCCTCAGCAGTTGAGCTCAACACGACAAGCGCGTTAGCCAACTACGCCACCGAGGCGGGTTTTTAAATAAAAATTTAACCATTATTTTAATTAGTGTTCTGTCTTTTTATACCTAGATATATTGCCTAGTCCAAATTGAGTCTTACAACATATCTGCCACTTTTGCGGGCGAGTTTTTTACAGACCAATAACACAACAAAGTGTTATTCTTCTTGACATTCCATCGAGGTAAGTATATAGTATTATTACCTTCACAGTAGATTCAATGTTTTGAAATGGTTTTAAACAAGTTTAAACTATGGATGGCACACAAATTACGTGACCAGGCTGGCGTTGCAGTCTTCTGTGGAGGTCTAAAAGCAACATCTATTCTTATCTACGGAAATTTATGATTTTTCTAAGTTTGAGGTCAACAATCAGTGGTATTTATCGACTTTCTGGTACTCTTATCATTCCTCTTGAAACTATTTACATCGCAAATTATTAAATATAATATAATGTTGAATATTTTCCCTGAGTGAAAACACAAACGAAGCTAACAATAAAGTGTGACTGTTTATTTTACTGTGGGGCAGGAGGTAACACGAGTAAGATCAATTGTTTCTGCAGTTTTTATATCAAAAATATTTTCTTGGCCAAATAAATAAAGAGACTGCTACCATAACTTTCTACACATGGTGATATCAACCTTTGTTGAATATCTGTCACGAACATAGCAATATTAGATTATTATAATTATTATTACCGCGTCTTACTACCCGTTCGGGTTATACGCACTTACGCTAATGTGTAATGGTAGGGTGATTGTGAGATGAAATTGAGGACCTAAAAGTTTAACGTGGAATCCGAATCACGGTGGAGGCCTGGCATTCCCAAAATTTACAAGATGTCTTGTCAGAGGTGAAGGAAGAGTTTGGTAATCAGACAAATCTTTGCCGCGACCAAGGATTGAACCCCGGCAGCCAGCACAGAAGTCTTGACACCTTACCCCTAGACCTCCAGGTCACCCAATATTATATGATAAACTTATAAATGAAGAGTAAAAGTTGTCATTAAATTTCAGGATACCCTTGACAGACATTCAACAAGTGTTGACAATACCATGTGTAGAAAATTTAACTATTTGTTTCCCCTAAATAAATATTTGGTTTCTTTTGTCCCTTTCTAACAACCACTAAACACTCAACACATTACCCACCATATGTTTTGTATCTAATCTGTTGAAATACTTCCTTAAAATCTTTACTGATACACAGAAGCAATAAACACGTTAGTGACCTGGTGGTCTAGGGGTAAGGTGTCAGACTTCTGTGCTGGTGGCCGGGGTTCAATCCTCGGTCCCGGCAAAGATTTATCTGATTACCAAACCCTTCCTTCACCTCTGACAAGACATCTTGTGAATGTGGGGAATGCCAGGCCTCCACCGTGGTTCGGATTCCACGTTAAACTGTAGGTCCTTCATTTCATCTCACAATCACCCTACCATTACACATTAGCGTAAGTGCGTATAACCCGAACGGGTAGTAAGACGCGGTGCTAATAATAATAATAAACACGTTTATTTTTTTCCTTTTTTTCGAGCGCGAAACATGGTCGATGCACAAAGAGACATTTTCTTGTCAACGATCGTTACATCCTCCAAAGCTGAGCCTTAAAGTAAGTCCTTGGAATCTTCGTCAGTCTTTCTCTCTCTCTCTCTTCATCAGCTTCTCTTTACGATCTTAGTGGAGGGAGGTTATGAGGAGGAGGAGAAGAGGATCGGCACATGCACTTCAGATTGAGCGCGAGGAGAGGGGGTTGGAGAAGTTTGTTCTTCTTGTCGACACTGTGTTGGAGTGTCTTATCGGGTCATTGAGAGCGAGTAATGAAGCTAGAACTAGAACTTGATGCCAACCTCGACCCTTACTTCCCTCCCCACCACCCCTACCATCAACCCTTGGGGCCAGGAATGCGCCGGGATAGTCTGAGCTTGATGTTTCATGCGTTTTGGAGCAATGATCGTCAGTCAACCGTCCGGATAGGGATTTCTTTAGGAGAACCAAGGCGGTCAATTAGGTACGTCCTGCGACAACGTTACAACAAAACGTAATTATTTAAATGTTTATAAATAATTCTTTGTAAATAAGTTAATATTAATTTCTAAATTAAGAAACACCATCTAAATGTTTTATATAATACATTAGAGGTCATTTAGTTGTCGAATAACTACAATATTTTTTAAAAAAAATTGGCACTATGTCTTAGTATCTGCTCAGGCTATGCTCATAATTATCTACTACAGTAGCCCCATGGATTCTTTGGTGCTGACTAACAGCTTTAAAATGTTACCAGCCCCAATTATGTATCCCTACGCCAAACCAGATGATCTGCAAAAAACATGTGTTTAGCAGCTGTCCCTTCTGACGGTCAAAATTTAGGTATATACCTAAATGAAGACTGTCAGAAGTCAGCTGTGAGCTGTCAGTCAGCACCAAAGAAGCCATGGGGCTACTGTAGCTACGCTAATCGGTTATAAAAGTGAGTAAAGTTGAATTTAGAGAAATGCGTATTAAGTTCGAGCCCCGATTTCCCTTTCATATACATTTCATTATAGTGTAAGAGAGATGCCTTACACCATGTTACCACAAAAGAAAGTAATATTTAATTAAAGCTTTCAAAAATATTAAGAAAAAGAATGTCACCCATTATTAAGTGTTGGCGGGGTTAAACACTTTTTCTCTTTATTTTAATTATTATTTTCCTTTCTGTCCGGTATTTTGGGACAATATTATTATTATTTTGCGTCACGAAGGGTTCTCAGTTTATTTATATTACGCTTAGTACACCGAGGACGCAAATTTTGAGTTTCATCTAGAACGCACGATATCCTTGGGCTATTTCTGCTTTGTAGAAAATTACCTTCAAACTATTGTTTTATAAAAATAAAAAATTACAATAAACTACACTTATGAGAAAGATAGACTTTGGAAGAAAGATGAGATTGAGGAATGATCCGGGTAAAACCACCTGTCTACCATAATTAGCGAATGTAATCAGACGAAATTAACACTTAGTATCCACGCCCATCGTTGGTAATAATGGATGGCGAACCTTATTTTTATTTTAGTATTATGACGCAGTCCCAAGGTTATACTGATGTAATCCAAGATAATTTTAAGGAGTTTATTCAGGAAGAACGAGATATTATGTTTCTTAACTTTTACTTTGATATCCAAAATTAGAATCTTCACGTAAAACTTTGCTTAAGATTGAATAGTAATACTATTAATTTCCCATCTAAAAAATAACTTTAAAGTTGATTATTTTTTTACAGGTCAGTAACATGTTGTTTCTATTCATGTACATTTTGGTGTGAACACAAATTTAAAATATCAAATCATTTCTTAAATAAGTTGGGTTTATAGACGTCCGCAACGAGTCCAAACAATATAACGTTTTGAACAAATGTAATCACTGAAATACTGTACAATATAAAAGTATGGTTTAATTATTCACAGAATTAGGGATTTAATTTGATTTTAATCATTTCATTCATGACTTATATTTAATTTATTACATAATTAGAGACTTAAATCCCTTCCTGTTATGTAATTCCTGACTAATCTTTAATTGATTACATAAGTTAGGAATTAATTCCGTTTCAATCATTTTATTGGTGACTTTTTGAATTTATAACATAAGTTGGGGATTAATTATCTTTCAATTGTTTAATTCCTGACTTATCCTCAAATAATTAGACAAATTGAGTTTTATTTCTATTACAATAGTTTTATTCATGAATATTCTTATATTGTTTACGTAATACGGGATTTCGTTTCTTTCCAATACTAATAGTTTATTACTTAATTTAAATTAATTATAAAAGTTGGGAATTAATTATTTTCCAATCGTTTGTTTAATAACCTATTTTAATTTACATATGATCTGGATTTAATAAGATTATGACCCTTTCATTCACGGCTTAAGTTTAATTGTTTATATAATTTGGGATATAATTACCTTTTAATCGTTTCATTCATGACTTATCTTTAATTGTCGTTTAATCACTCTAGCTTTTAACCCTAAGTGGTGGCAGATAATTGTATTCCAGCGCTCTCAATTTATAAACGAACCCCTCGCACCCCACAGCTAAACCCCCCCTTCCCTTCCTTCACCTCGCCAGTGACGTAGGATGGTTCAAAGCGTCGCGACGCCGTGTTTAGGGCAGCGCTTACATCTGCTTGGGGCCGATTGGAGCCACGCCTTGATTAGGGTCGTCGCTTCCCCCCCCCTCAAGCCTTCTATATCGCTGACACCCTTAACCTCCTTGTATACACTCCAGTCAAGGTCACTGTGCTACAGGTAGAGATGTACATTTTCCGCAGTGGTGGCTTGCGGCCTAATAAGTAGGTGAATTTGGGGAAGAGGGCACACCGTATTACTTACACAAATAAAGGAAATATATAGTTTGTTGCTGGTTTGTTGTTGGGTACCTAAAACCTAAATCACACACACACATATAATATGTTACTGTAAAAGTCCAAAGACCGGTAGAACTTGGAATTTACCGGTGTAACCTAGTATTTACTAATATCTGTCAGTAAAAGACAAACTATCCTAGAATACATTTTTAGTTTTAAACCATCTCTAGAATCATGTTGGAGAGTAAACCAATAACCTAGCCTAACCTAAGCCAATCTAACTTAACTAAGCCTAATCCAACCCTTAGGTAAAGTTGGATTAGGCTTTGTTAGGTTATGTTATATTAGGTTATTGGTTTTACTTTTGGGTGTTGGTCAAAGCTAGAACTAGGGGATTCTCTGTCCTGTCTTACACTAGAGATGGTTTAAAACTCAAAATTTAAACACATTCTAAGATATTTTGGACTTTTACTAACGAATGTTGGTAAATGCTAGGATATACCGGTAAATTTTATGATTTACTGGTCTTCAAACATGTACAGTAACATATACATAAATAAAACAAATAGTTGTTTGGGAACTACTGAAATCAGATCCAAACAAATTACGTAAATGGGGCAAAAGAGTAAAATATTCCAATTAATATGTTCAGACTATTATTATAATATTGTAGTAATTAAATATCTGGTCTACAGCAGACTCTCCATTATTCAACCACCAATCACATATGTAAAGTTCGTTCACGGTAGGAGTTTACCTCTGAAAGGACTTTTTTCCATACCAGAAATCTATTATATAGTAGGATATTGGTAAGAAAAAAGACCTTTCAGAGGTAAACTCCTAACGTGAATGAAGTATAGGTACATGAATGTGAGAATATAACTAAGTTCACTCTCATAAAATTATTGTAGCTCATTAGTTAATGATTCTGATGTTAACGTCCATAGGAGAAATTAAACTGAAATTTAAACTTTAAAACTTGTAAAGTCTAGGTTTTATTAATTTCAATCAAAACCCTGTAATTTTTTTCTAAAATAAATAATTTTTATTTATTTATTATTTATTTACTAGCACCGCGTCTTACTACCCGTTCGGGTTATACGCACTTACGCTAATGTGTAATGGTAGGGTGATTGTGAGATGAAGTGGAGGACACAAGATGTCTTGTCAAAGGTGAAGGAAGGGTTTGGTAATCAGATAAATCTTTGCCGCGACCGAGGATTGAACCCCGGCCGCCAGCATAGAAGTCGGACACCTTACCCCTAGACCGCCAAGTCACCGTAATAAATAAGTTACAAATTTGAAAAAATTTCCGTTGAAAATTAAAAGAATATTTTCAAGGTGGAAATTATAAAATGGAACATTTTACATCTCATATTTCTAGTTACAAAGAGTCTACGGGTAGGTTAGATTAAATTTAGATTGGGTTCAGTCAAATCGAAGGCTGATTGCAAAAAATAAATGATTGATTACTTAATCACCTCTATGGGCAATCACCTGCTAGATCAATAAAAGTGTGGCTTGCAAAATAGTTAATTAAGGGTAAAAATATCAAATCTCCTGGCAATAGATTTGATAAATTAATTCAGTAAAATTTAATATGGGAAAACTGTAAAAATCAGTGTAATTTTAACATCTGACTGTAAAATAAACTAAATTCATACAAAGTTTTGCTACGGTGTGTAAACTCAATACCTCTTGTAACTAGGCTGCCTAATATATATGTATGTTTTTATATAAATTGCAATTTCAGGCATGATACCCAAGAAAAATCTTTCAAAATTTTTGTAGTGATATTAGTAAATATACAAAGTAAAATGTAGGAAGCCTATTATGTCTAAACCTCATATCAAATTTTACTTTGCTATGTTAAAAGAAAAGCTCATTTCTTTCATTTAATTTCATTGGATCTCTCTTTATATCCATTGTATAGCTTAAGCTTTCAAATATAATAGTTTAAAAGCTACCATCCAATACTTTATATATTTTTAAAATAGAGAACTGTAAAATGGGAAGTATATTGTTATACTCTTTGGTGAGCAGAGATGTTATTATTTCTCAAGATGTTTATGTAACAATGAATATAAGTTATAATTTCATTTTTGTCCTTTTATGGATTATGATTCTTCTTTTCCCAATATGTTTCAGCAAAAATATATGTTATAAAATATCACATATCTATCGAATTTCATGTATACAACTTCATTTTTGTAAATTAAAGAAATGAAGAGTTATCTGCAGTGCATCTTAAATTTATTTTCAAATTATATATATATATTTGTGTGTGTGTGTGTGCGTGTGTGTGTGTGTGTGTGCGTGTGTGTGTGTGTGTGTGCGTGTGTGTGTGTATGAATATATATACCAAATATCTATACAGTCAACCAAATAATATATAAATCAAGCATTTATACAAACAATCAAATTATAAATATATATATATATATATATATATATATAATATAAACAATCAAGAGCAAACTACACTCAAACTTAGAGTAAGAAATCAAATAAATATATCCCATCGTGGTATGACCATGCGACATTTAGATATTATTTTCCTTGAAAAATGACATCAGGACATAGGGATCGAAACCAGGACATTTGTCTGAGTATGTCAACACTCTTCCCACTGATCTACCTAGGAGTTGTCCCCTGCGTAGGCCTATTATTAACTTATCTTTTGGTGACCTGGTGGTCTAGGGGTAAGGTGTCAGACTTCTGTGCTGGCGGACGGGGTTCAATCCTCGGTCCCGGCAAAGATTTATCTGATTACCAAACCCTTCCTTCACCTCTGACAAGACATCTTGTGAATGTGGGGAATGCCAGGCCTCCACCGTGGTTCGGATTACACGTTAAACTGTAGGTCCTTCATTTCATCTCACAATCACCCTACCATTACACATTAGCGTAAGTGCGTATAACCCGAATGGGTAGTAAGACGCAGTGCTAAAAAAAAAAATAATAATAACTTATCTTTTAATGTAGAGTATGTGATGGACTTGCGGAAATCATTCAATTTTTGTGTCAAGGTACCACTTTTCATTTAGAATATATTATAATTAAATGCAACTATAGCCGTAGTTACCAACCATAATATATTGGATATTTTATTTTATCACGTAAATATTAAGTTTAAACAAAATGCATAAAATCGTTTTATCGTCATAATATGCAAAGATATACAAACAGACGTAGGACAGCCATAGACTTCAAAAGAGTGTGGAAAGTAATTTTGCATGGTTAGGTTTGAAGTGATAGTATTGACGGTGAAGAAAATAAGGTCTGGTATTAGGGATGTGCTATCGAAAGAAAAGTATCGATACTGTACTCATTAAAATCATCAATACCGTATTAGTATCGAAATAAAAGTATTGATAACGGTATTTATCGATATTAAAACGCACATAAACTTTTCTGATTAGTTTTCTTGGGGAGATATTTGAGTTGTCTTTTTCTTAGTCTGTGATGACCGTGCTAATTGATAAAGGAAGGGGTGGTAAACCTGTCACCACGGGCCTCCTAACCCAGTCAGGTATCAAACTGTATTGATACACAAAGATTAAAGAACAGCCATGAGTTATAATTAGCTAAAATGGATTGAGTGATAGAGTTGCTTATTGATTGTCATGCGGAAATTGAGGGAGAAAATTAGAAATAGTGTAGTTTGTTCTTGCTCCACAGTCCACCCTAGTAAACGTTTAATCCCAGTATGAGTGTATATAACAAAAATTTAATTTCTTTTGATACCGATCCGATACCGGAGTGTGAGTACTATTATCAGTGAAAGTATCATAAAAAAAAAGTATCGAGTAAAAAATTACTAGTATCGAGAGGAAAATATCGATATTAGTAAAATATCGAAACTTTGTTCATATCCTTATCTGGTATAGCTATAAAGTTGTATGGAGTATAGAGTATAGGCAAAGAATGTAAAATACCTTCAAATCGTGATGGAGGCGAAAATTGAGAGTAGAGATTATCTAAGTAAAAGAAGCCAGCAAGGGAGTTCTGTATGTGTGTGAAAAACCTTCTATGGAGAATAGAAGTGCTGTACATGGCATACTATATCCTTATAAACACACATCTAACAGAAACCTGGACATTTAATGTAAGATAGAATATGAAAGTTGAGGCCATGGGAATGAAGTTTGTGAGAAGCATGTTATCTTTTACTAGGAAAGTAGGATTAGGAATGACACTAGCTGGGCAAGAGTGGGGTTACAGGAAGGTAATAATCCAGTAGAGGAAGCAATACTGAGATGGCGTGATCATGTAATGAGTATGAAAAGGAATAGAATACCAAAAATGATTGTTGGAAATTAAATATATAGGGGAAATACTACAATGGAGACATAAATAAAAAGATGAAATCAACAGATAAAAGAAGGTGTGAGTGTGTGAAGAGGAATATGGAATCGATTAAAAGAGGAATAGTGGTGTAAGGACAGAGGAAGATGGAAGCGTTCTACTAAACAGTTGATGATGAAGATCGTGATAAATATCAACTAATCTTTTTATTGCTTGAAAGTCCACAAAATATCATCATTGATAATATAACTGTCACAAAAAGAATCCACCTATCCACGAGAAAATAAAAAAGTTATCCCTGAGGTAAATCTGTCGATCTGTTGTAGACGGAGGTTCCGATATACCTTCCATTCTAACCTCCCCAGCTCCCCGTTCACCCAGTCACATGTCAACACAAGGCCTTTATTGCACGGTCAAACGGAAAATCCTCTCTGACACACGCTAATTAGTTTCATCTATTTATCTGAACTCTTTCTCTAAACTGAAATGCAACACCAGAGCTTTTAGTGAACACCTTGAAAGCATTTAACTTTGTATACGAGTGGAGGCAGTGTAGGAATGGTGGTAACTGACAGATAAAAAAAAAGTTCCCGGATATACCTTCTTGTATCCTTCGCCAAAACATTTAATAGGATCGCAAAACATGTTGATTGGCTCTCACTTTGCAGTCAAAACCTTCATAGCCCACAATTTGTTTTAATTACTGTTTTATTTTAACCGATTTGACATTATTGTAACATGAACTATTGAACATGGCCTTTTTTAGGCTCCTTTGTGTGAAATTGGAGCCAGTGATTCACATAAAAAGTTTTATAAACAAGAGTTTCTAGAAGGCTGCCTTCACTTTATCACTACGTCATAAAATAATAATTAGCTATGTAAATGTTCATGTGTTTATAAGATATATACATATATATCTATACATATTATTATTATTATTATTATTAGCACCGCATCTTACTACCCGTTCGGTTTATACGCACTTACGCTAATGTGTGATGGTAGGGTGATTGTGAGATGAAATGAAGGACATACAGTTTAACGTGGAATCCGAACCACGGTGGAGGCCTGGCATTCCTCACATTCACAAGATGTCTTGTCAGAGGTGAAGGAAGGGTTTGGTAATCAGATAAATCCGTGCCGGGACCGAGGATTGAACCCTGGACCCCCAGCACAGGAGTCCGACACCTTACCCCTAGACCACTGGGTCACCCTTCAATTCAATTGGTTTAAGACGTTCATTTCGCAATGGATGTCAAAATTTAAAACAAATTTCCAAAAGTGCTTGAATGGTTTCTTAGATTATTTTTAAACCAAATAACTTGGGATGAGCTACTAAAGGAATCACGGTCATAGATAGCACGTCTTAAAACTTTGAATCAGATCACAAAAACTATTTCTTTCAGGCTACAATCAAAGCAGTTTTGCAAGAAGAAATTCTTAAAAATATTCCATTCGTTTTTTATTAATCTCTGAATTGATTAAATTCCAACTGGGCAAGCTAAGACACTCTACTCTAATGTGTAAAAGCTTTCCTTTTAAATTCGTAATTTATTTTAAGGAATTCTAATTTTATTACGCGTATGTAATACATACATTTAAATACACAAATTTGGTAGGGATGAGAAAGGTAAAGTTTCAAAGCAAAATCACTACAATTTACGCTAAGAGAGAATGAGAAAACCAATGGTAAAAAACACCATCAATACACTATTAGGAAGTTTAACACTGACTACCACGTCATGAACAATCTGAAGGTGACCTGGCGGTCTAGGGGTAAGGTGTCCGACTTCTATGCTGGCGGCCGGGGTTCAATCCTCGGTCCCGGCACAGATTTATCTAATTTCAAACCCTTCCTTCACCTTTGACAAGACATCTTGAGAATGTGGGGAATGTCAGGCCTCCACCGTGGTTCGGATTCCACGTTAAACTGAAGGTCCTTCATTTGATCTCACAATCACCCTACCATTACACATTAGCGTAAGTGCGTATAACCCAAACGGGTAGTAAGACGCGGTGCTAATAATAATACAATGAATTATAGAGAGCTTTGGGCAAAGACGCTGTCCCTGTGTATGAATGATCCATACCGGAAGTCTATTGGTATACAATTTTACAGAAATGTTCTTACCGAGTGTAACTGACATTGCACTTGGGCATATACTCCCTACGATCCCCTCACCTTTCCCCATTTACATTTATAAAAGCTTAGGACTTTTGGTATAGTTTATTGCAAGAATAGTTAAAGCATGACGCGAAAACACCACCGTACATGACGTCATAGTGGCACTTAGAAAAAATTTCAAAATATGAATACTGCTGTGATAAGTTACTCACTTTCTGGGCCAAAAGATGAGAGCAAAAATTTGCAAGAATATATAAATAAATGGTACAGAACGCCGCACGGACTTTCTCGCTCTTTTGTTTAAAAATAGAAATATTAATTCAAAACTAATAACATAACTATGTAAATTAAATTAATATACACTAGCAAATACAAGCATAAATTGCACTATACTTATGTAAAACATTTTTTTTTCTGTCCACGTTTTAAATTTTATAAATATATTTTTAAGGAACTATTGCCCTCATTTGTATGTTTTGACCAATCAAAAAAGGTCAATATTGAGCTCACAAGTGTGTGTGTGTGTGTGTGTGTATATATATATATATGATTATAGCTTTAAAGTTGTTTTATAAAAATGTTTCACATAAAATATCTGTATTATAAATAGATCTACCTATTTGTAATGATAAGTAATTTGATATCCCAAATAGTTTTGGAGAAATGACACAAAATGAGAATTTACGCATTTGACCGGAGCCCTTAAAGTCATTTTGCAGAAACATTGAGTGTAGCCGTTTATTTTGTAATATTTATAAATGTTTTGAAATTAAATTTTATCAAAATCGTTAGAGCCAATTTCAGAGTAAATTGATATTTTCTCTTTTTGCCCTTCAGTAAACTACCCTTAATTTTAGGATTGGATATCCAATTCCAAAAACCCCTCGGGACTAATATAGATACCAAGTTTTAGCCTGATCGGTAGAATGGGCCTACTTTAGGCTGTATTTGTAAGTACAGACATAGAGGCAGATGGACATTCAAAAACCACTTTTTCGAATTCGGGGGGTCGTGAAACATCAAGAATCATCAAAATCTCGAGTTCAGTTTTTGTGACGATCGTAATACTTTCTCCTCCTGTGATATATCCTAATTATCTATGGTATTTTATATTGTGAAAAGCGAATAAATAATATTCTCAAACTGCTTCAGGGATTTGGAGGTAACTATGGCATGACCCAAAAATGCTCCGCAGATTAAAGTTTAAAAAACGCGGTTATAGCCAAGATTTTATGAGATATTAAAGGAGGTCACACACTTGTCTAGCATTTGCAAGAAAATAACTTCTTTAAGTTTCCAGCAGTCAATTGCAAGTTGCAAGTTGGATAATAATTAGCACCGCGTATTACTACCCGTTAAGTTTACACGCTTAAGTACTAATCACGCTAATGGGTAAGAAATTGGGAAGGTTGAATATAGAGGAGGTGAACCCGCATTAGTGTGGAGTGAGAGTGGATATATATAAGTGTATATGTGTGTGAGGGGGATGGGGGCTAAAAAAAAAGATCAAACAATTCTGGTTTGGCTAGAAAACTTAAATTTGGCAGGATGGTAGTGGGATTGCCTTACATAACCAAAAATTACTCAAAATGGGAAATTTAAAAATTGGGCACCGAGAATTTGGGGATCTAAATATAGAAAAAGCCTAAAAGATATGATAGATAATTAAAATTTTGCATTCGGTTTAGGTAGAAGTACCACTCAGAATAATCCAATTGTTTAAAAAGCTAGAAATTTCAAATTGGAGTGTGTGTGAAATGGGGAAGGAGAAATTCCAAACATTCAAAAATAATAGTATAAACAACTTAAAAAGGTTGTATGAAACTTAAAATCAGCAATAAACTAGGCAGGATTGCCTCTTATAGCCAAACATAACTGAAAATGTAAAATTTAAAGATGGGCCAGTGTGATTTTGGAGTTAATGGCTGGTATAAGTACTAAATTAAAGCTTTCTAGGGAATGTATAAAGATAAAGTTTGGTATATGGGTAAATATCCAACAGGTCTTAAAATAAGATTCCAAAGTTGAAGTTAGTAAAATGTGGGAGGAAATGGGGGGAAGGCTTCAAAACTTTCAAAACTAACGGAAAAAAACAACATAAAGCTTAAACTTGTTGGGTAGGTTAAGTCACTGATATTTCAAAATGGAATTCTGGAAAAAGAAGGGCGGGATATTATCTTATCTACATTAGTAAAATAAACAGTTTTTTCGGGCATGAGCGCTGTCCGATATCAACAATACCCAGAGATTTGAAATTTAAAAATTATCACACTATGAGCACGATTTATTTTCACTTTGAAGCATCAATTTTACAATTTACATTATATTTGCCCTTTTCACACTTTTTATCTATTTAATACTCTTTAATTTTTATACCTACCCCCTTTACCCTTTTAAAAAACTGTTTTATTATATCTCTACTATTTTATTTTGTTTAAATTTTATGGCCATTTTGTATCATTTACAGCTTTTGAAACTTTTTAACCTAAAATATATTATTGGGATTTAGATGGTGTTCTTAAATAAATAGGAGTAAAAAGTAAAGTTGTCAAAAAAGGGTAGAAATGGAAATAAAACATATAATGACTCCGGAATAATAAAAAGGAAATACAGGTTAAAAAGGGTTAAATAAAGGAAAAATGTTCCAAAATTAAAAAGCCGTTAAAAGGACAAAGGTTTAATAGGATAAACATAGGTTGGAAGTTAAAGAGTATAACATGGATCAAAAGGGTAAAAATGTTGAAAGTATAAAAAGATAAAAATGATAACTAAGAATAAAAGAAATATTAAAACGTAAACGGACTAAAAGTGTTGAAAAAATGCTAAAATAAATTGAATTAAATTTAATTACAACCCTTTAACCACTAATTAATTATGATGTGACACTAATTCCAATTATATTAGCACCAACTGTCAAGAGTTATAAGTATTGTGTATAGAGAAGTTATAGCTTAATCATCAAAAGAAATGTAAGATTTTAAAACATTTTCAAATAATGTAATATATATTATATTTAAACATTATGTATTAATCAGCCTACTCCTGTGCTTAGCATCACAATTTAAACCAATAAAGGACAAATATTAAAAAATAATTTAATAATTTGTTATTATATCCTGTGGTTAATTTTGTAAACTAAAAATAACAAAACTACTTTATAAATTCCCCGTGCGAAGAACGCGTACACCAGAAAATGTATTAATAAATTACAGTGGATTCTTTTATCATTATAAGATATTGGGGAAACATGGCTAATTAAGGAGATACTAAACACTTTTTCTAAGAAATAAGTTAATTTATGGAGCCTTGGGGCATTTCAAATAATAAACACAAAAAGGAACATAACCCCTTTCCCTTCAACTCTTTTATCTAAGTATATTGGTTTAAGAAAATCAATAGCTAGCAGGTATTTATTATGTTGTTTTTAAAAACTTATTTCTCATATACATATTGAGGTGGTTGATTTGAACATTTTGAACAAACTGAATTCATCTACAATTTTTTTTAGCAACTATATTAATTCTAGAACACATCCCAACCATGAATTCATCACTGCAAAATAGGAATCTCCATTAACGTATTCATCAGCCACATCAAGAATCGATCCCGTGACCTTTACTAGGGTATCTTGACGTGCTGCCGACTGAACTAAAAAATGTGTTCTTAGATATAGCTATATTTGCTCACCCAATGTTAGTTTTCATTTTATTTTTTGAGGAAGAATATTGTAACTGGGAAATTTTTGACCTCACTATGAATCTTTATATTTTATGTGTCCTTAATAAAAAAAATGATTTTACCGTTATTATGTGCTGCTAATATCTGTCTGCCTGTTTTATATAAATTATATTTATCTGTTTGTCCCTAAGTCTCGATCCGAAATGGGTTGATCTTTTTTGTTCAAACTAAATATTTAGATGTTATATGACTATTCATATTAAATGTTCTTCATTTTAACACTAACTCTTAAATAAAGTATAATTTTCTTACGAGTGATTTTTAAAAATCGAGAATTTTCAGAAAATGGCTCTATCTATTTTTTTTAAATTGTATATATAAGGAGTGTTTGTTCTAATGTAACATTAGTGTGGACTACTAATATGACAATGTTATTACCCGCTCCTAAACAAGCAAATATTCATAGACACCCTGCAATAAAAATACCAATAGAACCTGCCAGTTTAAATATTAGCCCAAATAATCTTATACTCATAGACTTACAGCATTATTAAACATCACGATCTTACTATGTCTTATATAGGTCTCTACTCACGCATATATCTGCCGAAGTAGAGCGACGTACAAGTCCAACCTGCTCACTACAAATGCTAGAATGTAGAGAAGTTGAAAACACGAGACAATTGTGCAGCACCTGATGTTCCAACGGAGAAAGCCAGCAATGTTCTTATTGGCCAGTACGGTACTACATAGAAGACCGCTCGTATGTTGGACACCTGGATTGGCGTACGTGACCTAAACAAGCATAGCTCTATACCTGCTCGCATTGTTAGTCAAAAGAAGCTTCAAATGTTCAAGACAACAAACTGGCCTACGTGACCAACACAGCGAGGCATTTCTACCAAATGTTTGCAGATGACGTAATTGAAAAGGAGAACGTCCACCTTCCCTCTTTTTCAACTAGACCTATATAACGAGGGAACACATACTCTCATGGACTATTACTTTGGCCACTTTCACGAGAAGTCTTGTTGAGGACTAGGACGTTATATACCTAGGATTGCTTATAATATCTTTGTTTATATCTTTAAAATATAAATTGCTACGATGGGTTTGATTTTCTTTAATACTTTGGTTTATTTTGTTATGAAAATCAGTCAGTGTAGGCATCGGTCATGATTTGCTAAAAACCTTAATTTTAAACATAAATACTGGTATGGAGCACATATATATTCCAATTACCACTGAGCCACTAGTATCGTATTTTCTTGGTTTAATGAGATAGCCACATTTTTTGTTTCTTAATATGTTTTGAAATATTTAGGTTGAATTTTTTTTTCTTTTGTGGTTATCAGTCATTTAAATTCTTTAAATTGATAAAGTTTCATTTGTTGGATATTTTGAATACTTCTCTGCTTTGAAGTTAATGTTAAAGTAGCTTATGTTGGTTGTTTTATGTGGTTTTGACTTTAATACTCGCTGATTCTTTTAGGCAAAGCCCCTAGTTCTGTAACGTAATTTTTTCTAGTCTTACACTAAATGTTTAAATGTGGGAATTGTGTTTAATTCTTTAAACGAGACAAGGGTAGTTGTCCCGCGGAGGTTTGAGTTTAGTCGGGAAGTCTAACTTTTGTGATTTAACGTAAATATCTGATCCGATATTTAAATTCAAATTTATTTCATAAATTTAAAACTATTTTGTCTTTATTCACTGGTGTGAATCTGACACTTTATGAACTATTTAAAAATAGCTCATTAAGCTCTTTGTGATTTTGTATAATGTTTAGGAGTAAAAATTTAGCTTAAAAATCTGGTGGGATAGTTAAATTTAAATTTATTCCATAAATTTAAAACAGTTTAGTCTATTCATTGGTGTGAATCCGACGATTTTTAAACTAAAGTCCGATTCGCGATGGAATTGAATAAAAACACAAGTGCATTTACTGTTCATTTGAAGGAAGTCTCTCTCGTTTATTTTTTCTTTATGTACGCATATGTACTAATTACAATGATTAGTTTGGGATGATGAAGGTTGTATCTTAATGGAAATTTTCCAGCATTATGGTGGAGGGAGATGGAAAAAACCTTTATTAAATACCACCCTCAGTACACCCGACTAGAATTCGAAACCCAATCTACCCGTCATCGGCAGTCTAGTCTAACACGAAAGTGACACCTTGAACAAAGCGGCCATGGAAGTAGGTTTTTTTTCACTGTCCCAAGTAAAGAAAGCCCAGCTACTGTAGTAAATATATTGGAAAGTGGACCAGTGTGCGCGTCTTCGTGACTCGTGTTAGCATAAATCCGATAGAGGCAGTCACGTGGAACTGTCAGGAGAAGTGAAGCGTCACATTCCAACATTCCCTCTCAAAAATGGAGGGGAGACAATATTTCAAAACAGTTTCCCTTCAAGAAGAATATATATATATATATATATATATATG
>CABEEJ010000346.1:81172-102995 GCA_901482245.1 Timema douglasi
ATGGCTCAGAAGACGATATATTATAGGATAATGAAGATAAAGATGGCTCAGAAGACGATATACTATATGATAATGAATATAAAGATGGCTCAGAAGACGATATATTATAGGATAATAAAGATAAATATGGCTCAGAAGACGATATATTATAGGATAATGAAGATAAAGATGGCTCACAAGATGATATACTATAGGATAATGAAGATAAATATGGCTCAGAAGACGATATATTATAGGATAATGAAGATAAAGATGGCTCAGAAGATGATATACTATAGGATAATGAAGATAAAGATGGTTAAGAAGTCGATATATTATAGGATAATGAAGATAAAGATGTCTCAGAAGACGATGTATTATAGGATAATGAAGATAAAGATGGTTAAGAAGACGATATATTATAGGATAATGAAGATAAAGATGGCTCAGAAGACGATGTATTATAGGATAATGAAGATATATATGGCTCAGAAGACGATATATTATAGGATAATGAAGATAAAGATGTCTCAGAAGACGATGTATTATAGGATAATGAATATATATATATGGCTCAGAAGACGATATATTATAGGATAATGAAGATATATATGGTTCAGAAGACTATATATTATAGGATAATGAAGATAAAGATGGCTCAAAAGACGATATATTATAGGATAATGAAGATATATATGGTTCAGAAGACGATATATTATAGAATAATAAGGATAGATATGGCTCAGATGGTCAGGTTGATATTGATTCAGAGTGAAAGAATGAATACCTACACACTGCCTCAGTGTAGGACTGCAAACTCTCCAAATTAACTGTTTTGAGATATTGAAAAAGCAAAATTAAGATAACTACGACAAATAGGGATAAACATATTTAGTTGTAAGTTTTTTTCCGTGATAGAGTATAATTGAGATTTAAATTATGATGTTTTTTTAAACAACCGAGTATTTTTTATATATATTTTGGTCTCTTTCAAGTTAGTGTAGTGTTGAATTTTATTTCTTAACAAGTTTGAGTTTTAACAGTTTATATTTGAAAGAAATCTAAGAATACAAAAACAAATCCATTTAAAAAAAAAGGAACAGCATAACAATTCAGGTTACAAAAAAGATTAATTTATAAAGCATATTAAGTTAATAAATTTAACTTAGTTCAAAAAAAGGTGCCAAAACATTAAACATTTATAATAAATATGTTTATATAAAATAATGTACCTTAAAAAACAAACAAAACGCTTAATTAGGCAACTGAACTGTAAGTACATCAAAATTAAAAAATACTACTAGTAAATTTAGCTAGTATTTCTCAAATTATTGAACCACAAAAACAAGAAATATTTCTCCAAACTTGCTTAATTTTCACTTAGAATTTTTCATACATAATTCTCACCTAAAAATTTTCATAAACAATTAATAATTATTATATTAATTTTATCGACAAGAATCTTTGCTGTAACTATTAAAATCAAGTCATTATCTCAGTTTTTAACCTGAATCACCACTTTCAATTACCTCATCCACTTCATTACTTTTTTAATATCCATTTACATTTCTGTAAGATTCCCAATGCACCCTTAGAATAACATGAGCCTCACTCAAAGCTATTATAAGTCTTTCTTTTTCATTTGAGATATTTTAGGAGCTTCAGAATAAGCTGGCGGTGACCTGGTGGTCTAGGGGTAAGGTGTCAGACTTCTATGCTGGCAGCCGGGGTTCGATCCCCGGTCCCGGCAAAGATTTATCTGATAACCAATCCCTTCCTTCACCTCTGACAAGACATCTTGTTAATGTGAGGAATGCCAGGTCTCCACCGTGGTTCGGATTCCACGTTAAACTGTAGGTCCTTCATTTCATCTCACAATCACCCTACCATTACACATTAGTGTAAGTGCGTACAGCCCGAACGGGTAGTAAGACGTGGTGCTAATAATAATAATAATCTTTATTATTTGTTGAAAAGTTTTTCCCTATTGCAGTGGGAAAATATTTCAAATAAAAAGAACCCTATTGTGAAATTATTTTATTTTAAAAGGGTAACTTGTTTTTTTTACATTTGAATCACCGTAGTCCATTGCGAAGGATGTATAACAATTCCTCTGTCTAGCATTGGTTTCTTCTCTTTTTCTAAGAGTGATTGCATGTGATCATCTTCATTCTGTGTGTGGCCAACGACCAAATACTTGTGAGTAGCTGAATTTATATTCATATTTTGAACACAATGTAGGTAAATAAAAAACAAAAACAGTTTTTTATGTTTTCTGGCACAATTATCATAGTAGAAAATTATGTCTTGTTCAAGATCACTTGCCTCTTCCTTAAGATATTTGTAAACGTAGCTACCAATTACATTGGCACCACGTTTACCAATACCTTCATACAAAAAGAAAAAAATAGCCCTTTTTATTGGAAATGTTGTATACTGTGAAGTGGTAGAATGATAATTTTCTGCGGTAAAACAACATTGAGTTTTCCCCACTCGGGATCAGCAAAAACCGCCTGAAGTCAAATATGGCCACACTTATGGATTTTCCTTCATAAGCCTGTTTCATTTGCTTTCTCATTTGTGGATAAATCTTTTTCTTTTAAATTATTCTCATGTTCTGTTTTTAGATTCATCCTCTCCTATTCACTCAAATTTTTAAGCTTTTCACAATAAATGCAGGTTTTTTTTTTAGGTTTGAAAAATGAGATATTGAATTCAGTACTGAATATTGTTTCATACAAGTATAGTTTACAATTAGGCTTACTCTCTTAAACACTTCTTTTTGTAAAATCCGTTCAGTGATGAAATGTTAAGTCTACCATCTATATAATGTCGACTGGAGTCTGCCCTACAGAAATAAGACTCAATTCACGGGAAGGAATTTAAATGCTTCCGAATATAATATTTAATTTAGGGTCTAATTTTTTTCTGAATCCAATGCTTTCCATGATTATATCCTTCAACCATTCCGTTAAGATTACTTCTCTTTACAGCAGTATTAAGAAAAATATTGCTCAACTCCAGTGTATCCATAAAAAAGTATTGTATACTCTTAATCTCTCATAATTTATATCCAAGTAATAGTCAAAATTTTTCCCTCAAGTACTTCCCTCTCTCTGGTAACGATATTTAAGTGCAACAATAGTTTATACGATTTACAATCAGATCTCTTTATCTGGTCACTTCCCCAATTTTAGAAAATGAATCCAACACAGTTTGTCATTCTTCCTCACGAATCTTGCTTGAACAGTGAAGCCTATACTTCATTCACGGTAGGAATTACACTCTTAAAGGTCTTTTTTCCTACCAACATCCTACTATATAATAGATTTCTGGTAGAGAAAAAGGCCTTTCAGAAAATAATTCCTACGTTGAACAGACTTTTCATTTGTCATTTCATGGTTTCTTAAGGTTACTTGTACCTTTAAAACACTCTGAAGTATTAATATAAGATTCTCCATTATTTGTTTTATATTTCAGCATGTTCTCTTTCCATTTATATTTATGTCTGGCCCTTTTTTTGTATTAGGTACATCTATACCTGCAAAAAAAAAAAAATGTGTTTCTATTCTCAAGTAGGCGTACACGCAACAAAAGAAGCTCTATTGACATTATATGCAGAGAAGAAATGGAAAAGTAATTTTACTTAGAAATATATGATTTCAATGATTTTGTGTGAAGTGTAAACAAATGATAATAGAAATGAAGTATTACATTTATCAACAGCTGTAGATTCTGGATGTTGAACGTTTGATAAATCATGACCATTATCATCATTGCCATCTTTTGAAGAGTCATCTGAAGATTCGTCTGAAGACTCATTCAGTGAATGATTACATGCGTCAATATCCGAATCATTGAGGGCATCCCCTCATCACTTAGTTCTGTAAAATAAAAATATGGGGGGAGGAATAGCTAATTAACAGTACAATTTATGTTAAAGCTAAGGTTATTTCAACAACATTATTTGTTTATTAAAAAGAGGCTGGAATAATAATAATAATAATAATAATAATAATAATAACAATAATAATGGCTTACCCGTTCTTGTAAATGTGATGTTGATGCATGCCCTCTTCACCCTGTGGGAGCACTTTGTGGTCTCAAGTGTAAGGTATATTTCTACTTCATGTAAATATAATCAATCATCAATCGGCTGTTGAACCTCAACATCAATCAATAACTCACTTTGGCCTATACTTTCACTGTATATACACGTCATATCTACATTTATTTTAGGCAAGTCATTAGCAATATCTCCATAAATATTAAATATATTGCCTTCAAATTCACACTGTCTAGAAGTATGAATAACATTGATGCCTTCAAATTCACACTGTCTAGAAGTATGAATAACATTGATGCCTTCAAAATCACACTGTCCAGCAGTATGAATAACATTGATGGCTTCAAAATCACACTGTCCAGAAGTATGAATAACATTGATGGCTTCAAAATCACACTGTCTAGAAGTATGAATAACAGTGATGGGTTCAAATTCACACTGTCTAGAAGTATGAATAACATTGATGCCTTCAAATTCACACTGTCTAGAAGTATGAATAACATTTATGCCTTCAAAATCACACTGTCTAGAAGTATGAATAACATTGATGCCTTCAAATTCACACTGTCTAGAAGTATGAATAACATTGATGCCTTCAAATTCACACTGTCTAGAAGTATGAATAACATTGATGGCTTCAAATTCACACTGTCTAGAAGTATGAATAACATTTATGCCTTCAAAATCACACTGTCTAGAAGTATGAATAACAATGATGCCTTCAAAATCACACTGTCCAGAAGTATGAATAACATTGATGCCTTCAAATTCAAACTGTCTAGAAGTATGAATAACATTGATGCCTTCAAAATCACACTGTCTAGAAGTATGAATAACATTGATGCCTTCAAAATCACAATGTCCAGAAGTATGAATAACATTGATGGCTTCAGAATCACACTGTCCAGAAGTATGAATAACATTGATGGCTTCAGAATCACACTGTCTAGATGTATGAATAACATCGATACCTTCAAAATCACACTGTATAGAAGTATGAATAACATTGATGGCTTCAGAATCACATTGTCTAGAAGTATGAACAACATCGATACCTTCAAAATCACACTGTCTAGAAGTTTGAATAACATCGATACCTTCAAAATCACACTGTCTAGAAGTTTGAATAACATCGATACCTTCAAAATCACACTGTCTAGAAGTATGAATAACATTGATGGCTTCAGAATCACATTGTCTAGAAGTATGAATAACATTGATGCCTTCAAAATCACACTATATAGAAGTATGAATAACATCGATGTTTAAAAAATCAAACTGATGAGAAATATAAACAACAGTCAAATTTATAACATCTTTTGCGACACCTTAGCTCAGTTGGTTGCGTGTCTACCTACCAAGCTAAGGTTCCAGGGTTCAATTCTTCGCTGAAGCAATTATAATTGGATAAATGTTCGATTCCCCTTTCAAAGTTATGAATTGATGGCCACGGGGCTGGATGTTTTGTATGTTCTAGATTTAATTTAGTTCATAAGCCGTGAGCTAATATAATCAGTCTGTTTAGAAAGTGTACGATACCTCAAATATATAATACATATAAAAAACATATTTGTGCTGGTGTTGTTGGTCTAATATAAAATTGATAACCGAGTAAACGTTATTTTGCAAGTATAATACTAGTTTAAATATGTTTTATAATCCTAGGCAAATATTTATAAAATCGTTGTTTTCTACAAGTTTGCACTTATAGTTCATAGTGTAACACATCAATTGGATTGCAAAACATATTTATTTCCTTAGTATTCAATTTTTTTTTATTAATAATGAATAAATACATATTACCCTTTATTAGGTCAAAATCTTTGCCATGTATTATTTAAGGTTGTTAAGATGAAGGGTATAAGGTTTTTCTGGGAAGAGATTAGTTTTTAATAAAATATATAGATTAGTGTCATTGCAGCAGATTTTTATTTTAGAAGACCATGTAGCTGATTGTGTTAGTGTTTTAAATAAAGATAGCATAGTTAATAGTGAGTGAATAATAAATGTACAGTAGTAGTGTGGTGGATAATGACAATGTCCCTAGATGATTTTTATAAAAATAATGAAGCCTATAGTAGTAGTTTAGTCATTTTAATTATATAGATAATAGTGATAATATTGTGTATTTTAATTATAGATATTATAGTGATAATGTAGTGTATTTTATTGATAGCAATCATAGTGATAAAGGGTTTGAGTTTAGTAATAAATAATAATTATTTAAAGTGATAGTGCAGCTGATTTAAATATGAAATAATATATTGATAATGTGGCTGATTTAATGATAATTTAGTTGGTTTTGACTATGTATTTACTAGTGATATTGTATTTGATTGCAGTGGTGTAGAAGATAGTGATAATAAATTTGATTATAATAGCATAATTTTAGTGATAATACTTTGTATTCCTAGGTGAAGTAGCAGGAATGTTGGAAAGGGAACGTTTAATTCTATATCAGCCAAAAATAATAATCAATTTTTTATTTCTATAATTCACACGTTTTTTTTAGTCCATGAACATAATTATGTTTTTTGGATGAGAAAAATTAAACTTAATATAAAATTTCTAATCAAATTTCAGGATACCCTTGCCAAATATTTAATAACTATTGAGATTACTAGGAGTATAAAATTAGAATAAACTGCATTTATCAAATCATTATTTTATTTTCACTGTGTTATTATTATTATTTGCACCGCGTCTTACTACCCGTTCGGTTTGTACGCGCTTATGCTAATGTGTAATGGTAGGGTGATTGTGAGATGAAATGGAGGACCTACAGTTTAACGTGGAATCCGAACCACGGTAGGAGGCCTGGTATTCCCCACATTCACAAGATGCACTGTGTTAAAAAAAAAGTGTAATGAGAACTCAAAAACTCTTGCTTTAACTCGCGTTTCTTTCTTCCCACCTCAAAAAGGGAATAAGGGGAGTCAAATAATTTCAAAGAAGTAAGCTTAGTTACATTATGAAAAAGTTTCACAGATAATAGAGCAGTGTATTTAATCGAATACTTATACTAATCCCAAATATAAAAATAAAACACTGTCAAAGGTTTCCTCAGAATAAAGATCGACTCAATTAGAAGACATTACTCTCAGTCTTCTCGAAAACTAATCAGTAGGAACCCAGTGATAATCCTGCCGATTTCAGTCAACAGATGGCTCCACCCCCTTCCAGCATAGAGACGCACCCCCACCCTTCCGACTCCACGAAACCCCTTCAGTTTCCCATTATCTCCCCCCACATTTTCACCTCTCGCTTATCGCCGTCGCGACGCCAGCGAATCTTATTACGTTTTCACAGCGAAGCAGATTACTTGTACAAGCAAATGCTCTTACGCCGAGGTCGACGCTACATAAAGCATACATTAGCGACCTTAGCGCGCGGTGCGGAAATCTTCTGGACCATTTTGTCTTTTGGAAGGGAAGGAGGGATTGTAGTAGGTCGGGTGTTTTCGGGTCAAGTCGGGTCGGGTCGCGGGGTGAGGGGGGTGCAGACTCGCTGACGAAGGACTCTTTCTATTACCATCGCCTCTGTCCTTAATGAGTTGATGATAATGCTATTAATTGGAGGGTTATTCAATTAAACGGGGGAATTTCGTGTGAATGAGGTTTGACGTTGACTAATTTTCTAGACTATTACGATTAGAGAAAGTGTGCTACTACTTCTCCAATTATTATATTCTTTTTTTTTAGAAAGATGGCCAGCTTGCTTTGATGCTTTACTAAAGTTAAGGGAGTGAATTAGCTGAGAGAAAAGATTAAAGGGAGGCAAAGGGGGCTAGACACGGAAAACGTTATTACTGGGGCAGAGGGGTGTGGAATGTGGAAGATTGAATTTATTAAATGTAAATGAAGGTTCATTACAGTAGTCATTCTTAATTAGATCTTGTACAAACACGCAATCCATTATAAAATAAAAGTTCCATTTTTTTAAGCAAATAAAAAGTATAACAGAAAGTTATGGTGGAAATGTAATTTAGTCAGGGATAATTTAGAAAATGTATGGTTCTCTTGGAAAATATGTTAAATAATTGGCCTACAGAATCTGTTGACACGCCATTTTGGAAATAGCTTTTTTAATTGTGTCACGCCCTTGAAGTTGTATTTGAAAAGTAGAATATGGAAAATTAATATTACCACTCGGATCTATTTAAATATTGCAAATGTTATTAATTTGTTTATAATATTATACTTAAGGTGAGGGGAAGGGTTAGTATTGCAGCACTTGATTGTAGATTTTGAAAAAAATTCTGTCACATTTAAGAATGTATTTACGATATTAAAATGTAAAGTAGGTAAAATAGAATTAAACTCTTTGGTGTTACATAGTAAATATTTTATTTATTTTGGCCAGAAATATACTTTTATCCAAAAACTGCAACCACACTGATATTCTCACGAGTTCTCTACACTAATATTTAATTTCCATTAATAAAACTTCATACATATAAGGTGTTAAATGTTGTGGTTATGCAGTATTTTTGACTGTATTTTCTTAAAACATGCAACTTTTCTTGTCTTAATTATGCTAATGCGTTAGTGATGAGTAAAATAAAATTTAGAGGGAGTTTAACCACATATGCACGCAGTGGAATTTGAAAATCAATTAGAAAAATACACCCTGAGTGCACTCAACCGGGACTCAAGCCCTGTTCTTTCTGTCATCGGCAATCTAGTTTATTAATATAGGAACGCCTTAAACAATGCGGTCTTCGTTATTAATTTTGTTTCTCTTATATTTTATTTGAAATAAACTGAACTAACTCAAAAGTCATAATCAATCAGGAACCAAATATTTATATCACACCAAATTTTTTTAAATGGAACTAAAAATATTTTGATATCATGTTCTAAAAATTGAAAAAATTCACCTGGACATGGGAATAGAATCCGGGACCTTCGGCTTAGTACGTCAATACACTTACCACTGAGCTATACAGGATTCGCCCCGTACCCATGGTCATTCTTCACTCTTAACTCATAGTTTTAAGGCAGAGTCTATGATGGACGTGCGGAAGTCGTCAGTTTATAAATATGTGATTATATAAGATCACAGCCATCAGACAACGAAGCCACCCACGACTCAGTGATTGGCTTATTACTGCCATTTGACAATTATATTATAATTGTACTGGATTGCATATATTAATGAATCAAATAGCCGAAGCTATCATTTAAGCATTTTAGACTCTGCCTTAAAACTATGAGTGAAGAGTGAAGAATAACCATGGGCCCGGTATGAATCCTGGATAGCCTAGCGGTAAGAGCATTGGCGTACTAATCCGAAGGATCCGGGTTCTATTCCCGTGCCCAGGTGTCATTTTTCAATTTTCAGAACATGATATCTAAATGGTGTTAACCTCATCAAAATACATAAATGATACCTTCGGCTATTTGATTGATTAAAAATATTTTTTTATATTTTCTATAGATGATGGGGGTAGTAGGGTAAGATAAAATTAGATATTTTGAGGTGGAATGCCAGACACAAGATTACTATTACAGATATTGGCGTGGGAGAAATAAGTTTGGCCCTAACGTTACTGTCATGTTAGACTGGCCTGCTGATGACGGGGTGATTGGCATTCGAAACCAGGGCTTGTCTACTCAGGGCGGTATTTCCTAAATAACTTCTCACAATTCTTCCAAGCAATTACTGCTATAATACCCAAACAATGCTTCCCTCTTCATCTCTACCACAATTAGAGTAATTATCATAGTACTGTACAACATTAACAGGTAGTAAGACGCGGTTGATCTAAAAAGTATAAAAACCAACTGGACTAAATAATATTGGTTCATGCAGAGGGGTATAGAAAATACTTTTAAGTCGATGGGGATAGTTATTTTGGAAATGTGTTTTTAATGTAGAGGTTAGATAAATACATTGAATTATATTTTTAATCACAACCTAGGTAAAGCCTAAATATTGACAAGTACAAATAAAATTTCAAGTTATCTAAAATACGTTATCAGTTGAATTACCTTTAATTTAACAGCTAGACTTAAAATAAGCATTTCTATATATTTAATAACTAATTAAATAATATAATTAAAATTTTCATAAGAGCAGTCAAAACAATATTCTGGTTTTGAATACAAAAATGAGTTTGATAATAGTTATTACTAGAATAGGAGTTTATATTTTCCATAATAAAGGATTTTTGAGTATTGATTTCTTTTAAATAGTTGGAACAAAATTTTGTTTACAATATATCATATATTAAGAGTGTTTAATTTAATTACAAAAATGATAGGTATAATTTCCTGAGCAAAACACACTTAGGGTGGGTTAACAAAAATCCTAATTTTGAAAATGTTATTATATATTTTGCTTTATAGACGACAATATTTGAGGAAGTGTAGGGCCTACGATTGTGTTGTACAAATAATTTTATAGTGGTTATTTTTGTTTGAGATATTTTAGTTTTAAATATGTATTTTCTCCTATTTAATATTTCTTGTAGACGAAACTATATGATAAATTTACGCTATAAGGTAAAAGTATAAGTTAGGCCTGAAAAATGTATCATCGATGCCAATATGGGTTTAAATGTTCACATTGATAAATTAATGGCCAGGGACTGGATGTTGTGCCCATCCTAGTCTTAAGATAGATTATAAGACACATGAAACTAACACATGACCAGCAAGCCGGCAGTGGAAAATATATGGCTTGAATAAAAAACTGACTTAGGCCACAGGCTGTAAACAGGAATAGTTGAGAAAAACAAGGTAGGCTTAAGCTTGGTAATTTACATGTCAAGCGAAGTGATGTTGAAAAATAAGGATAAGAAAATAAATTATCACTGATGAACCGTTTTATCGATATGAATACCGGCCACGAATAAATTAACATGTTGGATCTAGTCTAATATTATTATTATTATTAGCACCGTGTCTTACTACCCGTTCGGGTTATACGCACTTACGCTAATGTGTATTGGTAGGGTAATTGTGAGATGAAATAGAGGACCTACAGTTTAACGTGGAATCCGAACCACGATGGAGACCTGGCATTCCTCACATTCACAAGATGTCTTGTCAGAGGTGAAGGTAGGGTTTGGTAATCAGATAAATTTGTGCCGGGATCGATGATTGAACCCCGGCCGCCAGCACAGAAGTCTGACACCTTACCGCTAGACCGCCAGGTCACCTTTTTTTAGTCTAATATTAAATATCATCATAGCGACGGAGAATGTTTAATTATGTCCCAAGATAGAGTATTCTATTTCAAACCCATGAGACATTTGGAAATGTGGCGGTTTATTAAATCTACCGAAAGGTCACAACTTGATACTCAATAACTGTGCAAGGAGAGGAGAAAAAAAAGTTCAGGAACAACTTTAATTTCGTGCTGATCTCTACTAAGGATCTCATATTTCTTTGAATGTAAAGATTTTGGGTTTGTTTGAATGAATGGAAGAGAAGACCTCCTTTCCATTCATATTTTCTTAATATTTCTTTTCACCGATAAGAGTACGAAAGTGTTCCATACTAGCATTGAACCTCTTGACCTTAATTTTTCTTTCAAGATTTAAATATATTTTGTACGTACTCCAGTTCCAGATATGAATACATACTCGTAATTAACCAAGATATATATTAAATTGTCTCATGGAACAAACATAACTGATAATAATATTTAAATATACAGTATTGTCACAGTTTAGTTACATACTTTTTTCTTTGCGTCTTAAAGACCTGTCAGGAATATCGCTATTTTGTTATATTTATGGTTTAGATAATAGGAAGGTAATATTTCATATTAACTTTTCCATAATTTGTGCTTAATAAGTGTAGCAATAGAAAACCATTACTAAGATATAATTTAGTATTTCAATCTAATTAACAATGTATTTTGTTAAAGATTAGTAATTTGCCATGGCAAATATTGATTGGCATGAAGAGAGAAATACATTTTTTGCATCACAAATATTATTACTTATCAGGCAACAGGCATAACACTTATTCGGGCCCCTTGGCCCATGAACCAACCGAAAACTTTCCATCACATTTTGAACGGACTTAAGATCTTGTTGTGTCATATATTTGGTTAGGTTGATTAAGGATCATGGTCATGTTATTACACCGGATAGTTTAGGTAAGGTTGGCTATTTATAGGCTAGGATTGATTGGGTTAGGATATATTAGGGTTGTGTTGTGTCATACTATCTATTACTTGCTGTCTTTTTATTAGCTTTAAAAAACATTTACATCCATATTTAGTGCAACTTCACAAAAGCTGGGCTTGGTTAATTCACCAACATAGGGCTACCAACCACCTGTACTACCAACAACCCTTAATGAGCTGAGTTCATATTCAGCCACATAAACATCCCTAAATTACTGGTTTCGGGTGACACATTTAATTTTTATTACTTTTCTCCACACTAATCACTAATTATTTAACGTAAAGAGAGCCTAGTCCAGCATAGATCCTTAAAAACATGGATAATTATTCAAAATACTTTGATTCACTTGAATATTATTATTTGTTATAGATTCTCCTAAAACTCTATATAAAATTAGGTCTATTCGAGAAAAATTGTTTCTCAATTAGATTTAAAAATGACATAGATAATTAGATTATAAAAATGTTAATTTTGCAAGATGATCTTAGGATGCTACGTCTCTCATATATGAAGCAAAGTTGAAGCAATAAATGTGGGAAATAAATGAAGTATACGGTGAAATAACATATTTTTAAAATAAAGAAATCAAATATATTTTATATTGAAGATGACTTCTCTTTAAAACATAACGTATTGTCCCTGACCTCCTCACAAGTCACGCCCCTGTTGGTTTAAAATGTCCATTGTCCATATTGTAAAATGTCTTATTTTTGCTGTACCAAGTGAAGATTTTTAGATGTAGCAGAAACGTCTTTCAATATTTTGTTTTTTAATTTCTTATATTTAAAAAAATTTAAATAATAAATTAGCTACAGACCAAGTTTGCAAAGGAGCAATATACATTATAACCGGTTTAGTTGCAGCATAGAGTGGATTGCCGATGATGGAGACATCAGGCTTCGAGACCTGGTTTTTGTGTACGTAACGTATATTTTCCTAAATTGTTTTCCTCTATTCCTAAACATCAACTCTTGCATAATTCATCTTAGTTACTCTTTATTTATCCCTAGCTGGATGGGTAGTAATGGGCGGTGACCACGAGAATTTTCTAACCAGTTCCCTTGTGCTACATTCACTGTCAGAAATCTATAGACTCGCAAGTTCTAAGTGATCTTCTCTCTTAAACTTTGACTGAAAATATCTCTGTACTAAGTTAATTAAGTCGGCTAATTGAATGGTGTCTTCAGAAGTGTAGGATGAATATTCTATTAAAAAATAGTGATATTTATTAAAAGAAGCTTCCTACGATATAGAAACTATCATCGTCTAAAAACACTATAGCTCTTGCAAATTCTAGTTTCTATCGATCTTCGTGAACCAAAAAGCAAATATTCTTAAATTTGTTGAATCCTTCCGTATTGTAATTTAACTCCTCCCTCTCACTCACTTAATTTTTTTTCTCTCTAAATCTCTCCCCACCACTATCTTTCAATATCTCTCTCGCTCTTTCCCTTAAACTTTATGATACTTTCCCTCAATCTCACATAATTTATTAACTTCATACTATCGTGTCTCTTTTTTAATGCTCACTCACTACTCTCATAATATCACTTTCTCATAGTCTCGTTCTTCCCTAATTTCTCTCATTTACTCTCAATCTCCTAGTGTAGCTTTATATATTTTATTTCCTTTCATTATCTTATTATAAATATTTCACTCAATCTCTATTATTACCCCTCACCTTATTCTGATACATTCCCTCATATTCACCCACATTCTATCAATATATTCTTTTATTTTTTTATTTCCTTTTAGTTTAACTCTGGAATGTACACTTAAATTCATTCTATTGGTATTACTCTATCACTCGTGCCTCTTGTTATAGTTGTAACCGTCAATATATATAATTGCCTCCCTCACTCTCTCTCACACAAACAATTGCACATTCTCTCACTCACTCACTTGCAATACAACTTCTCTCTCATTCTTCATCATTCTTTAAGATGATCACGCTCACTTTTGACCCTTCTATTTATCACTTTATCTCACACTCCTTCTACACTACTAGCAACTGTTCCCCCCCACTCTAGAACTAATTATTCACGCATAGCCTTCTTGATTTATTTGTTCACTATCAAACATAGCATCCAATGTACACTCATCATCATCATCATCATCATAATCATCATCGGGTTGAAGTTTCAGTTTTTGGGATGCAGTTGATGGGCCTCCTCTCCTTTGTTCCACTCAGGACTATCCTGCTCTTCCGAACTTCCATTGTCCTACACCAAGCCTCAATGTCCATCTTGATAATGGTCATCCAGCGAGTTTTAAATCTTCCTACAAGTTGTCTTCTTTCCACCTCTCTTTTGAGTCTCACTCTGGCTTATTTTACTGGCTCCATCCTCATCTCGTTATAAAACCACTGATATCTAGATGTGATGACTTGATACAGCAGCGATCTCTCAATCCCAGCTTCCCTTCTCACCCCCTCGTTACTAGTCCAAATTTTTCCTTTGGTTTGTGGACTACAGGAACTTCATTCGACGCCTGCAGTCTTGATGAGTCGCTCTTGGTTAGGGTGAATGTTTCGATACCATTGACCATTAGTGGTATGAAGTAGCTATTGAACATTACCAACTTTACTTTTTCTTCGTAACGTTGTGCTCCCAAAGGAGTGTCCTCACTTGTTGGTAGAAATGGGGTTTCTTCTGAACCTGATTGGCGATCTCCTTCTTGTCGAGGTGGTCATTGAAGACGGCACTTCCAAGGTTGGTGAAGTTGTCCACGCTCTACAGCTGGCAGTTTTCTTGCTTGGTGCCTTATGTTCACTGCAATCATCATTGTCCTGGACTTACTTATCTTTAGGTTGAACTCCTGGAGCTAACCTTCCCCTCGTGGAGTCTTGTATTCATCTCACCTTATGTATACACCGGTTAACAAACCAGAATATTAGGTAGTCATGTTCACAATAAATACATAAAGGTTCTGAATCCATCACAGCACACATTAATACAGAATTGCTACTCAAACAAATCTTCTGTGTTTCATAGGAATAAATGTAATAAATCCTACGAATTGTACAAAATATGAGTAGGTTCGTTCAACACATGATAGATGTAGGAAGCGTGGTTGTCAAATAAAGGGAATTCAGATCCATGTGCTATAATAAATTAATACTATACATTGTTTATTATCAAGTATAGGACTAGTAACGCTCGAATTTATATTCAATTTAAAGGGTATAAGAGGGCTTAATAATTTAAAATCTATCAAACAAAACAAATATAATTATAAAAATACAGCCGCTATAATACATGATTAAAAGGAATATTAAGATTCCATATCATTAGAACTTTACTAAAAAATGGTGGCTAGAGCTAGATCCAAAAGTAATGAGATTTATTTCTCAGTTTTTTTCACTCTATTACTACGCAAATTAAACTGCATCGTTTCTAAATTTTAGCTTATTTAACATACTAGTATAATTAAAGGTACCCAATGAGTACTTGGACCCTATTCCAAAACTTTTAATTTATTTTAATATTTGAATAAATATCCTCAATTATTAAAATAAAACTACTTAGAGATGCTTTTTAATATTTGTGTTGTTTTAAAACCTTGATATATTTATTGAGTTATATTAAAGTTAATTTATATAAAAAATTTATTTAATAAATGTGCTATATTTATCAAGCAATGAAATTATTAGATAATATTCTCAAAAATAATTACTTTAAAACCAAAGTGAGCTAGTCAAGAACGTACACGTGGTTAGCTCAATATACAGTAATAATTAAAGTAGCCTGAACACACATTTGTGTGAGTTCAATGGATGTGCATGTGAGAACGATTACATAATTCCCTGTTTCTTGGCGTGCCATTGAAGATTGTATCGAATCAGGAACTCAGAAGAAAATGGACAAAGTTAAATACAGTTATTTAATAATAACATTAAACCAATAGATATAAGTATTGCTTGAAAGCACACGTATGCTGTATAAAAGAGCAAGAGGTTGGAATTAGAAAATATAGATTACTGGTAAATTTATCGTTGAAATTTTTCCTACGCAGCATGTACTTAAAGTGTGGATTTGGTGTCCGTCTATTGCATAGATCATCGGGATAAATTAGTGCTTCAATTGATATACTTAGTTATAAGCTTTGGAAAAAATGATATCAACAAATACTGAAAACTTATTATTATTATTTTAATAATTTATTTTCAAGATAATCTTCTCAAATAAAGATAGATAGTTATCGTTAAATTCTATGACGAACATGAATAATATTCAAGAGCTGTTGAAATTACTATCGTTAGAAAATTAAACTAAACGTTTCTACTGGGGCAATATTTGGTTCATTTTAAACCAAAGATAATTGTTATAAAATCTACTAGAATGTTTACCTTAAATCACGTTATCTTCCATCCTAATTAAAGATCTAAATATTGTAGTTCTTTTTGAACAAGGACTTATAGTCACTGAGAAACCGTTCTCTTCCGTAAATTTTCAATGTCAAACACCGGGCAAGAATAGCAAATCTAATCCTAAAAATAGACCTTTCTTTATAATTTCATCACTAAAATGATACATATTTTATTATATTATAGTATATAGTCCATAAATTTAAACATAATATTTACACATCCCACTCTCTGCCTTTGAAGAACTCGAAAAATCGTATCGCAATTACGTAAGTTCGCCATTCAACTTTATCCTGAGACACCCACCACTTCATAACCTTACATCCAACCTCCCTAAAATACATATTCACACTATACTCCCACCGATATATCGGTCTACCATGGTATCTTATACCTTCAGGTTTCCCAACTAAACTGTTGTGTACACACCCATCATCCCCATACACACCACATTACCACCACACCTCAGTCTGTGTGACTTGATTACTATTAATGTGTTTGGGAATACACACAAGCCATGAAGTTCTTCACCATGTAGCTGAATCCAATATGTTTTAATCGCGTGTCTGACTAATTATTGAGTTTCTACCTACACTTATGATATAAGGGCAAGGAAGTTTAAATCAAGAGGATATTTTCTAAAATTGTGAGGCTATAGAGTTAAAAATATTTAAAATAAATAATACGAAACAATCTCACAAACTTTACCATTTTGTGTATTACATTTTCAAATAATATATTCAATAATTTATTTTACTAAAACTAGCCTTAAAACAAACACATTATCTTGTTAATTACTTACTCACTCTAGGGTATTAGGAGCTTGAAAGTTCATTCCCGCACTCACAAAAGTACGCCACCTATCCCTATCTTGAGCTAATTTTATCCAGTCTATCTCATTACAGCCTACCTCTCTCATGTCTATGCTAATGCTATCTTCCCATCTGCGTCCGGGTTTTTATTCCCAGTGGTCTTTTCCCATTGGGTTTGCCATTAGATACTTTGAACACAGTTCTAGATATTCCCATTCGCGCTACATGGTCAGCGAGATTTTATTACCTTAACAATGTCGGGTGACGATTACAGGGTATTCAGCTCATCATTATGTAACCTCCTCAGCTACCGACTATCTTCGTCGATTTTTGGACCAAATATCTTTCTAAGCACCTTGTTTTCGAACACCCTAAATTAATTTACGTCATTTAAGGTAAGAGGCCACGTTTTACACCCATAGAGAACAACCGGTAAAATGATGGTTTTGTATATTCTGAGTTTTAAATTTAATAACAGCAAGGGAGAAGCCAACAAATTGCTGACTGAGTAGTTAAAAAGAATTTTCCGACTGTATTATTTTCCTAATCTCCAATATAATATTGTGTAGCGCTAGTTAAAATTATTTCTAACTATTTGAATTCATTAACCCTATCTAATGATATTCTGTTTGCTGTAATATCTAAATTATCATCTTCAATCTGTGATATCTTTGCTATCATCTTCAAATAGCTGGGCATGACTCAGGACGTTAACTTAAAATCGGTTTCACACATAAGGTCTCTAGGCAAGCCCCTTTCCAAATATATTGGTGTGTTCTCTAGGCTAGGACATATTTTCCCAATATAGATATTAAGAAATTTGTACTTCATACTTGTCTAATTTCACCTTCTTTATGGGAGTGAAATTTGAGGACTCACAAAAATCATCTTCAACAACTAGTATTATTAATGAAAAAAATAGTCAGAATGATCATTTTCTGATTTCAAAGCACATAATACACCATTGTTTTAATTACTTGGATTCTTAAATATGAAACAGCTAATTAAGTATAAGATGTTGGTACTTATGTATGATATCATACATGGTATAAATATTTCAACTTGTTTAGATTTTAAATATGTTTATCGATCAGAAATAGGACCACAAAAATACTAATAGTGCCAAAAGACAAACCAGTTGTTTTATTTAATCAAACTTTCATTGGAATGGTGCTAATATTTGGAAATTATTGGAACAAAATATTATATATATAGATCGAAATTAAAATTTAAATCAGCCTTATATTATATTATTCTTAACGATTCAGAAGTGAGCTATTAGTATTAGTTTTAGAACTGATAGTAATAGTAATAATAATACCAATCGTTTTAACGGTAATAATAGAAATAACAAAAGAAGAAGATCCCAATGATTTTGTATTACTCGACTACACAATTTGTTTGATGCTATCCTCTAGTTATAAAAGTATACTTTATTCTAGGTGTAACAATACACTTCTAATAAAAATAATCGTTGTTTCAGATTAACATCTTATTTATATAGTAAACTGTTTATTCTATGAGACAGCCTATAATTAGTTATGTATTTTATATACGTTTACTTGTTTATATACGTTTTACGCCTTCATCTCTATATTCTATATACACATTAAGAGACGCATTAACCAGATTTTCTGTAATGCCTCTAGAATAGTAATAATAATTAATATCTCTAAACTTGAAATTAATATGTAAACTGTAATAATCTGTAGTTTATATTGTATGGTATTGGATTGTATTGTATTAATTAATTAATAATATAAACCTTCACTAATACTTAGTCTTTTCAGCGTTTACTTCTAAATCTATTTCCTTACAAGCCTCTTTATCTTGTTGATCAACATTGAATTTATCTAAATTTGAAATCAAATTGTTCAAAAATATTTAGCCAAGTACAAATAATCTAAAATAAATTATTTGTAGACTACCCTTAAACTATTAGTTATTTGTAGAACAAAAAACGCATTTTCATACATTATGAAAATCTATTCACAGAGTCCAATATTTAATTCAATCTTCTAGGTCAATTTCCAAAATATTCTAATTTCCTATAAAATGCCAACGCAAGCTATCCTTTATATAATTTATTTTAGGTAAATAAAGATACATTGTTTCGAATATGTAAAATAGTCTCTCTACACCAATTTTGAGAAAAATAGCTAAAGCCATTTTTTCTAAATATTTAAATTAATAATGTCTCAGTGAATTTCACGTAGCCAAATTTTTCCACAAAAACAAGTACACATCTTCTTGTGCTATATTAATTTCAAACACACCCCAGATATATATTTTAAGACAAATCATTAGAACAATTTTTAAAATAATTTGAATTAAAAAAATTATACACAGTAAAAGACTTTTACTTGAATTTTTTCCCAAAACAATGTATCAACACCAAATTGTTCGGGCCAATTTTTAAATATTTCTAGTTTATGGGAAATGAGTTTTTACCCTTAAAACAAGTAAACAATGTTAATTGCCATGTAAAAAACTACCAAAATACCCAATTGGAACCAAATAGTTAAAGCCATTTGTAAAAGTCTCAAATCACCTTTCAACGTATTTTTGCTCATAAGCTAATTATGTATATTGTGCCATTTTTCATGTCAAACCAAAACGTAAATATTCATTTTAAACAAGATCATTAAAACTATTCCCCAAATATTTTGAAGTAAAAATATCAGTAAACTACCTTTAATTTAAAGGCAAGCTTAAAAAATGTGGTATAGTCTTAAAAAGTCTAAATATTAAGTTTGAACAAAATCCATAAAACTGTTTTAGATCCATGGCCATGGACGGACACACAGACATACAGACATGGGGATAGACAGAACACATAAGATGGAAAAAAATTGCATAATCTCGAGATAGATTTTTCACTATCGTAATATCTTCTCTTGATATGAGAAAGTTAAAAATAAACACACTCAGTAGCTACAGGCAGTATATAACATACTATTTTATCGTCTTACCCTACGAGCCCTATATGGTGTATGTCTCTAGGCTATGACCGAAACTATCCATATATTTTGTAAACAGATTGAAAAAACAATATTTATTGTAAAGAATGACCTTGGGCATGGGACGACTCCTGAATAACTCAGTGGTAAATGCATTGTTGTACTAAACCAAAAGTCCTGGGTTCTATACTCGTGTCCAGGTGTCATTTTTCAGTCCATAGCATAAGGTTATTAATCAAAATTTGACAGATTTAATTGAGAAAAACATAACTATGCATAGCCAAAGTGTGAACAATTATATCAGTATCAAACGATATCTTTGTCAACAAAATTGTGTGTAGTTCTTTTCTTACAATATATTTTTCGTAGCACCCTTTTTTTCTGAAGTCAAAGTGTCCCAGATAAAAGTTTGATCTAATGTAAGGACGGGAAATTGTCTGGTCCAGTACGCAATACACATACGATGGCTTGAGGGCTTTCCAAGGCGCTATTGTGGTGCAATCAAAGGGGGATTTTAACCCCCAAGAGGGTTGTCCTGCACCAAACGAGACTTCCTGTACGATACAAAAGGTCTGCCTTCGCCCCCTCTTTCATTGGGGACACAACAACAGGGTGTGTGAGACAAATCTTAGATGCCTTCGAGATCTTCGCTTGACCGGGGAAGGTTTGAATAGTTGGCCAAATAAAGAGTAGAATACTATCATCATATTTTGAAATAAGAAGAAGGACCCATCACAATAAAACTTTCTAACATACATTAATGGGTATATTAGTAAAATATTAGCGGACACCTTATCTCAGTTTTAGTCACCTTTCTGCCTACTGAGATAAGGTTTCGATTCCCGGTGGCTAAAATGTTATAATTGATGAAAATATGGGCTTACAATTTCACATTGATAAATTAACGGCTGGGGACTGGATGTTGTTCCCATACTAGTATTAAGTTAGATTATAAGACATACGAGAGGCATAGCAAGGTGGACCAGACCATAGACTGGAAATAGTAGTGGATGTAAAAAAAAGTAAACTATAAGTAATGCCCACCCACTACCTTTTATCCAGGAGGTCGTACTTAAAAATAAATTAATCTTTAAATGTAATGTTTAAATATTTATTAAATTTTTTTTGCAAAAATTCACTCTCTGTATTTATTTAAAATATTTTTTTAAAACCAATATTTCGTATTCGTGGACTATTTTCCAAATAAATTTGTAATAGCACATGATAACCAATAAAAATGATTGCTGTCTCCATTTGAAAAATTAATTTATTAAGACTTTTTTGTATTCAGGGGGCTACCATTTTTAAAGGATATTAGAACATGAACCCCCTCAACTTTTATGTATCATCGATTTTTTTCCATTCACAGGGTAGAAAATTGCCTATAACTCACACAGCTTATCTTGAAAAATTTTGTATTTCTCCTTATTCAACTATTATATTTTTGATTAGCGAACGTTCTACCAAGGTTAACATATTGAGAGGGGGGGGGGGGGG
>CABEEJ010000346.1:103071-119823 GCA_901482245.1 Timema douglasi
GGGGGGGGGGGGGGGGGGCACAGAAAAAATATTTTGAGGATCTTCTCCCGTGATAAATAAAATAGCCGGTATCAAAATATTTGGGCCAGAATGGGGGTACATGAGATAGTAGAGGAAGCACGCGTGAAGAGAGTCTAGAATAATCATTGGGCATGTAATGACTCAGACTCATGAAGACAAATAAAGAACTACTTGAATGAAAAGTTAGTGGTTATGGTCTAAAAAACTGAAATTAATAGCCGGAGGGGAGGTTCACTGTGTTGACCACATTAAACATTCTATCCACAGAAGTTGGTACTATTTTTCCAACAGAGGGTGGCTGCTTTGCTATATTGTTTTTATTATAATAATAATAGCTAAAAGAAAATATGACTAAAATTTCTAGAGCACATAAAACCATTGCCTTGATGGAAGTTGGGATAAACTTTTGTCATCAAGCCCCTATCTAACAGGGCACCAGGAAAGGATTTATTACCATGTATATTAAAATATAAACTTTATGCCAATCTGATCAATTCTTTACATTATTTTTATATAAAATCATGTATATCTTATAATATAACTTATATATTAAGTATAGGCTTATAATAAATATAGTAAGACATGGAGCAATATACACATATAATTTTGCATTAAAGATATTTACTAATAATATAATATAATATAATAAATATGTTGCTTCGTGATTGTTTTGATCATGTTGAATGAAGACCTATATAATATTAATTTACAATAGGGCAGCTAAGTTATTGTACTCGTTATATTAGTGAATTAATTTATACTTTGAAGTGCATGCTCATTGCATTCATTCTGGCTTTTGTTTTCACGGGTTAGTTACCTGAGGTGCAACCAGGGCGTCATAGCAATCGAGGAGGTGGCTGAGAGGAACTCAAGCCATCCACCCACTCACTCACTGTGTGCTGCTTGCTAACAAGTGTTGTACTGTCAGATTAAGCGCCCACAATGCCTGGAAGCTATGGAGACAAAAGGCAAATCCCTCTCAATGGCGTGAATAATGTTCTCACACCGCCATGGCCCGTGTGCTTAGTCTGTTGGAGAAGAAGGATAGAAGTTCTATTATAGATACTCGGAGTAGGTTTTCAGCAAGGAAGCTGAGATCTAATATATAGTTAACCCACTTTGGTGGCTGCATGGTCTAAAACGTCACTCTCGCTATAGCCTGGACTGCCAATGACGGGGAGAATTAGGGTCAAATCCTGGTATTGTTTACTGAGGGTTATTTTTCATTGACATGTGTGATCCTGTACTACTAGAAACTAAATTAATAATGAAAATTATTTACATAAATCATAAATATATACATTTACACTTAAAAATATATAAATATAGTATTTACATACGTAAATATATAAAAATATATATTATTTAAATATCTATATTTATAAAACCAATTATATACTTATAAATATATATATATTTATAAAAATATGTATATAATTAAGTATTTACATATATAAATACATTTCATACATACATTTAATATTTACAAATATATACAGTCGATATTTATATATATATAAAATATGATTACATATGTATACACTCATTTCTTATATATGCATACATTTAATACATATAATACATGCATTATACATAGGTATAAAATGTGTATATTTATATATAAAATGTATAAACATATTAACATTCCGTTAATAATTACTTCAATTTTAAGTGTCATTTATATATTTTATGAACAACATTTGGTCATTTGGAAATGATCCTAGAAACATATATTGTATATGCTTTAATAGTAAAAATTTAATGTTAAGCTTTTTTTTCATATTTCTGTAAATTTGGGATAGTTGTCGGATCAAATTGTGTTATTTACTTCATTCCACTTTCTTGTCTAATTTATTGACCAAATCAAAATCCATCATAAACAAGATGTAACTGTCGGGCTACTTCGTGCCCGTATGTAACTGTCCGGGGTTTGTGACGGGGTGCTTGTGAAAAGACGGATACATTGGCAGACATTGTAAAGGAGGTGTTTATCCGACAAAAGCTACGTGTGATGTTTCACAATACAGGTATCGAAGAAAATAGTTGAAATATCCACGTCGTCGAGTTGGATTTCAACTCCGCTCGTAGTCCGTCTTGTCCACGTATAAGTAAATAAAAGGCAAGTGCCATCGCTGAGACTCGAGCCCGTGAAACTAACACAGATATGTTGCTAACCTGGCGAACTATAAGTCACGGATGCATGTAACCACGGACCTATGCTCCGAAAACAAGCTTACCACCCGACTGTCAATAAAAGAGATAGCCCCACCTTCTTGACCTCTATTTAATAAATCGTCTTAACCTTGTTTCCGAGAAAAGTGCCGGCTAAGGGTTTTGCAATACCCTACTCTCAAATAATGTGGTTATGACACTCTCTCACGTTTAGAAATTCTATCCCTGATCCAACTCGAGTCGGCCGATTCTTTATACATAGTTTAATTACTTTATTACTATATCGTAACACTCAGCTCTTACAAAGATTAAAAAAACTGAGATCCCACATCACTATATAGAAAGTGTATACAATAAAGTGAAATCGATATGCCATATGTGACGATATGAAACATTAAATTTAAACTCCTACCAGGGTCTGTGGATTTGTAGACCCAGCGTCAAGTTCGAATTTTATTAATTGGCTGTGACGTGAAGGTGGATGTTTTAATCCCAATCTGTTGTCCTCAAAATATTTTCTCTAAGCAATTCAGCACTTACTACATTTCCTCTAAATTCTAGTTCCCCCTTACCTACCCTCACAATTTATATAAAAGTTCGCTTATCCCTGGTATTGGTGTCAAAATCATAGATATAATAATAATAATACTTAGCATCACATATTACTACCCGTTCATGGTATACGAACATATTATAATTACACAAATGTGTTTAAGATGATGATATTGAATTTAAAAGCAGTGTACCAACATTTGCGTGGGGGTAAGTGTGGGAAATCACTATGAAAAAGTCACCCTGATTACTTCCAACGCGTATTCAAACCCCGATCTCCCTGTTATTGTCAGTATAATCTAACAAGATAGTGATGCCTTCTTAGGCCATGGGGCTACCGAGGCAGACTCTATAAAACCGTATATTTTAAGCTGATAAAATTTTAATTTAAACTTGAAACTAATTCATTTTCAAATAATTTTCATGTGAATGTAATAATTCCAACATTATAGTTAGTGGTTGGAAACGTAATTTATAATGCAGTATTTGGCCTTTTTTTATGATATGCCACCAGGGTCTGTCTACGAGACATTCCTGGACCTCTCAGATATGACATAACCGTCTTCTGAAGTTGGAGAAACATGTAGATATGGTTACTTCAGCACCATGACGATGATGATTATGATTATGAGGTGCCAGTAGAAATATTTAACCTAACTTAAGTATAACTTACCATAGAAAGTAACAACTATATGAATAATACCAAGTATACCGCGGGAAAGCAAACCCGGGACCTCTATGTAAGTAGCCATTAGTGCTGAACTTTAGAGTAAGATGCTGTCCTTTTTTTTTTTAACAGGATCACAACATATTATTCTAAGATAATTAGTTTTAGCTTCAAAAATGTTATTCCTAAAATAAATTTATCATAGTGAAGACATTCCCTTCAACATTGTTAAATGATCTTCCAATTCTTAGAATTTTGAGTTCTAGAATAATGAAGAAGGATTTAATTTTAATTCCCTACTTTTCCAAGCAAATAAAGTTATATTCTACATTTCATCCCTACCCAGTCAGTATTAATATTCGTATGTACTTGATGAATAGAATACATGATAGAATACCGGATAGTCGGTTCACAAAATATTTTATTTTTAGTTTGCTGAACACTTTAAGATTAGCCGGTAATGGAAGCTTATTGAACTAGAGGTTCTGGATTTGAATATAGGCATGGATCAAATATTTATCATCGATTTAATTGGAGTTCTCCTTTCTCAACAATTAATTAATGCCTGTTTTAAAATTATATTAGTCATGAACTAATATTAAATTTCAGTTCGGAAAGTGCATTTTTAAATGGCCCAATAAGGCTTTGATAAATATAAGTTACTCACTAACCAATATTAAAGTGAGATCTTGAGTCAAGATTTTGTGATCTTCTCCCCAAAAACAACTTTTTAATCACGCTTCATGTCGTGATGCTTAAATGACTTCCTTTACTCCAAAAGTTGTCCAATCCTTGGACTCTCTCTCCTCTTGGACGATATTAATACAATTCACAACTTGGGCTAACGAGTAGCACTCCCGCCGCGTTTCATGTGGCTGAAAAGAAGGAATTCAATATCCTTCAGCCCTTGTCAGCTCAAAGATGGCCTATCGATTCTCCGATGTGATACATGGGCACCCTACAATAGTATCCCCCCCTCCCCTTATACAACCTTCTGTGTCCCCCAATATCACATGACACCTCTCTAAACTCGCCCTCACCCTCCCTCCGTGGACCATCAATGTCTCTCTGAATGGAGCAACATGGACCGACTGGGCACACTTTAATGAGAATGCAAATTAAGATTGATGGGCCAGGAAAGTTGGGCTACATTTCACCTGTCTAACTCCTCTTTCAAACATTGAACCAGATATACATTTCAATTGCATCAATTATTTCAACTGAATGTTTACGATATGAAATGTAAATACGTTAATTTTTTTAACATCTATCTTAAATTAACACAGATTTCAAATTTTTCTTTTTATTATGTCGCTGGGTTTCATAACCAGTTCAACCTTTACGTATAGATTTACAGTAGCCCCGTAGCTTCTTTGGTGCTGACTGACTGGTCACAATTGACAGCTGACGGCTTTGAAAAGCTACCAGACCGAATTATCTATCCTTACGCCGAACCAGATGATCTGCAAAAACATGTGTTTAGCAGCTGTCACTTCTGACATTCAAAATTTAGGTAAAGTAGCTCCATGGCTTCTTTGGTGCTGACTGACAGCTTTAAAAAATTACCATACCAAATTACGTTTCCCTATGCCGAACCAGATGATCTTCAAAAACATGTGTTTAGCATCTGTCACTTTTGACAGTCAAAATTTAGGTATATCCCTAAATATTGACTGTGAGGAGTCAGCTGTGATCTGTCAGTCAGCACCAAAGAAGCCATGGGGCTACTGTACTTAGGTAAGATTCAGAGAGGGCAATGCGAGAGTAATAATAATGACATGTCTGAGCTACTTAATTATGTAACTCAGTTTATGGAAATATTAGCCTGCACTAATAAACCGTAGCCCAGGGGACGCCCGAACGTTCCAATAGTACATCCTTTCCATGGAGGATCTTTCCATGTTCCGATGAGATGAGGGATGATGGTAGTGAATATGACGGGGAGGAGCCAATGAACATCTTAACCTAACTTAATCCTGGTGATCACGGTACTTAGAAACTCTATCAATTAGATTATATTGTAGGTAACCTGGAAGTCTAGGGGTAAGGTGTCAGACTTCTATGCTGGTGGCCGGGGTTCAATCCCCGGTCCCGGCATAAATTTATCTGATTACCAAACCCTTCCTTCACCTCTGACAAGACATCTGGTGAATGTGGGGAATGCCAGGCCTCCACCGTGGTTCGGATTCCGTAGGTCCTCCATTTCATCTCACAATCACCCTACCATTACACATTAGCGTAAGTGCGTATAACCCGAACGGGTAGTAAGACGCGGTGCTAATAATAATAATAATAATAATAATAAGATTATTTTTCAAACACAACAAAGGTCAACACAGACAAACGCTAGCTAATTCACTTTGTCTAAAATAATGCCTAAAATCCCTTCGGCACACTTAAAATGATAGCTCACCTGCCTTTTGTATCTCAGCGCATGCGCACTGATTGTACTATATTGGGGTTTGTACGTAGATTGGCTGTCACAATCAAATTTTGTGGGGCAGGGTTGACAAAACTAAAAGTATTTCAACTTTAACCGATCTAACTTAGTGTATCGCTCTCATATATTTGCCCAGTGCTCATCATGTGGCTATGTTTCTGCTGTGCTCTTGTGTATCGGTGAATGTGTGAATTCACAGTTATTCAAGGAGGTAGCGCCGCTACGCGGGTTGATAGTTTAGATATTCAGGAGGAGGGAACACACAATGGAATGGTATGTTCCAACACCTGAAATACTACCATGCGGTTTCTAGAATGTGGTGAATTGATTGTCAGACCGAACAATGGAGACTAGTCAACGTAGTCAGGCCAAGAGTGCACTAAGTCCACTTTCTTGCTAGACCAGATCACAGAGGTTAAGAGAAACTGTGAGTTTTGTGAAGATTATAATAACTCGTACGATGCACCGAGATTAATTTATATCTATTTTATCTTAAAACAGATATTTTCACTAAAAACTAGCAAGATTTGAGAAACTAAGTAATATACGTTGTTGGTGAAACACTTCACCCGGAGAGCATAAATGAAACAAACAATATAATCATTGTCCAACAAAGAACGTAACAATCGATTTAGGATTTTAAAGACCTTCATTATGTATATTTTCTCATAGGTAAGAAACAATAGGGCTTATTAAAATATATTTCTAACAAAAAAAAATTAATACTATTATAATTTGTATAGTTTATTTAATATTTGAAATGCTTGCAGAAAGATGATAAAAATTGGTAATTTATGCTTATGTAAAGTATCCTTTTCCATGGGAAAATGATATATGCCATTTTGTTTAAATTTTTTATCATTATCAGTCCCTATGATTATTATTTTTTTAAATCTTAGCTGTCATAAGGTATTTGGATAAATTTAATTTTTCTCTTTTTGTTATTCAGGAAACTACCCTTAATTTAAGGTTTGAATTGCTAATTCCAAAAAAATCTTAGTGTAAACATTAATAAAACCACTGATACCAAGTTTTAGCCCTATCAGGAAATTAGTTTTAGCTATTGGTCTAGATATAGGCAAATGGACATATTGACACAGCAGATGTCATCGAAAAAAAACCCTTTTCTGTTAAGAGGGTAGTTAATCGTCTAAATTTATCAAAATCTTGAGTTAGAGAGAGAATAATATTAAAATAATCTAAGTAGTCGAAATAAAGTCAACATTCAAGAACTGTCATTAGATACGTCTACAACATTTATAAACCTTATGGAAACGAGCTATACTATTTTCCATACTTTCATCGATAAGCATAAGCTATCCTTAGAGATGTCCTGTTCTAATATATACAGTAGCCCCATGGCTTCTTTGGTGCTGACTGACAGCTCACAGCTCACAGCTCACAGCTCACAGCTGACGGCTTTGAAAAGTTACCAGAACAAATTTTGTATCCCAATGCGAACCATATGATCTGCAAAAACACGTATTTATCAGCTGTCACTTCTGACAGTCAAAATTTAGATGTATACCTAAATGTTGACTGTCAGAAGTCAGCTGTGAGCTGTCAGTCAGCACCAAAGAAGACATGGGGCTACTGTAGGATATTTTATATTCTAGCTCAATAGCCCTGTGGTACTGGATTAAAGTACCGTGGTTCAAATTTTTTTCATACTTGGCTCTTTTAGTATATCTTGAGGGATTAAATATCTAAGCTATTATATTTAATGATTATGGTTATAGCCGCATCTAAATATTATATCCTTTAAATTTAAAAAGTTATTACCATAAATTTAAAATCTAGTATCGCGGCTATTTAATTCATCATCATTATATACGTATTTTTACAGTTGTAGTTGTTAAATTTGCAACAAAAATACAAATCCCGATTCAATGGTGGCTGCATTATCTGATGGCTCATGATTATTAATTGACTAAATATTTGTAGCTGATGATTTCTGCACTTACATCAAATAACCTGCCTTAAAGTATGCGTGAATAAATTTCTCTGGGAAATTGACAACTCTTGAATAGCTCAGTGGCAATATAGGGAATTGTCGTGCTGAGCCAAAGGTACCGGATTAGATTCCCGTGTAAAGGTGAAAATTTTCAACTTAAGAGTTTATTTTCGTGTGTGCTATAGGTAAGCAAGTAATCGCTTGCAGAAAATAACAAAATTATCTGTTCCTTTAAGAAAAAAACTTTTAAAAAAAATAAACAAGTGTGTATTTATATTTGCTCTAATTTATCCTCTAAACTCAGTTCCAACATTTTTTTTAAAATTGAATCAATCATCCCAACTCAACTATGTTTATGAATTATCGTATTATTTAACACCCATTAAATATATATAAAAAATAGCACTTTTCATGTAGTTGCTCAGCTGATTTAACAACTCTTATTTAACATTAATAGTTTAACCCTCTAAAACTAATGACTTAACTATTTTAACACAATTTAAGCATAATTCCATCTGATTTAAAAAAAATAGTTACTCTACTGATTTAGATTTCAGTACGTAGGGATTAATTAATCTGCGTTTAATTATGATCATGGTATAGGGATTATAAAGACTGAATGTTGATGAAATGTGCCTGGCAGGAGATTGAAAGGACACATTAGTAAGAAAATCATCATCAATACATTCGACTAGGATTCGAACTAAAATATCCTCTTCACTGAAAAACATAGTTAGACTTTCCTTACATTCAGTCCATGTGACCATTGATGCAGATTATTCTCCAATCTCAATCCAATTAAAGCCAGATGTTTGGAGTTGGTAACATCCAAATTTTACTTGTCATAATAATGTTTACGAAAATCAGAATTAACCAATAAATATGAATAATATGGGACAACTATTCAAAAATGCTTTCTTTTTGCATAAAGAATTTTACTAATCTGGTATGGATTAGGAAAGTTAAATTCAGAGCAAATGCATTCAATCTTGACTGGAAGAATGGTAGGAACAAATTTAGCAAAGACCCACTTCAGTTGTGTAGAAATAAATAAGTACGTAAGATGTTAAACTAAAATTATTATACCTTACATAAAGATGGTTTCTATGAAGTGGAGATTCTCAATATAGGTGGTTGGATACTCTAAGGCATCACTATCACCAAAAGGACTGAATTCCTGACGTCGGAGAGACCAGAGCAAAGATATTTGTTGACTATATTGAGAGTGTTTTTCCTAAATGGTATTACACACTCCCTCGGAGATTTTTTAAACATTCTTTATTCATAATAAATGGTATGGAGCTCCGGATGGACTTTTTCGCTCTACAGTTCGAAAATAGATGTATTTATCCCAAACTCGTAATATATGTGAAACTAAATAATAGAAACTTTTAACAAATAACATAAAAACTGCACTGTATCTTATAATTATTTAAAATATTTATGTAACTACTATTTATAGATAGATAATATGTTTATATATAATATTGTTGCATAATATAAGATATATATGGGCATGTATTATTTATAATTATTAAATATAAATAGATAAATATATATATATATATATATATATAATGTGTGTACAGTAAAACTTTTTTAATTTCAGCTTTGAGGGATGGATACAAAAATTTTAAATACAAAAAATAATACATAATAAACCAATAACCTTCAAATATATTACATATAAACATACACAAATATAGACCACGGGAATAAATAAGAGAAATGTAAACATTAGATCTTTATCTTACTATACGTCATTAACAACTAACTGTATATGACATTCTTGGCATTGAGTGTGATTTAATAAAGATCATTAAGTTAGGTTTGAAATGCCTACAAACTAAAAAAAAAAAACTAAAAAAAAGTGTATATTCTAAGAATAGAAATTACATGGCGAATCATGGTGGGTTACACTTATACAATTATTAGAATCTCCTCGGTCCCGGCACAGTTTTATCTGATTACCAAACCCTTCCTTCACCTCTGACAAGACATCTTGTGAATGTGGGGAATGCCAGGCCTCCACCGTGGTTCGGATTCCACGTTAAACTGTAGGTCCTTCATTTCATCTCACAATCACCCTACCATTACACATTAGTGTAAGTGCGTATAACCCGAACGGGTAGTAAGACGTGGTGATAATAATAATAATAATAATAATAATAATAGAATCAACCAATGTTGAAGTAGCCACACCCTACTCTCTCTCTCTCTCTACATTATATATATATATATAATATTTATTTATATAAATTAACATACTAGGTTATAGATTATTTAGGCCTATATTTTATATATATATATATATATATATGAAAGGTATAAAGTTTAATCTGCGTACTTTCACTGTGGCTTAGCTTATAATATAGGGTCATAGTGTAATCTGTCACGGAATGACTGCCACCTTTCAGCCTAAACGGGGTGTATATGAAATACTAGGTTCAACTTTTTCCCCGCTTATGTTGAACTTTCCCCTCCCAAGTGTCGCCACGTCCATGAGAACAATAGCGACGTGCAACAGATATGTATCACTGCGCTACCCACACAAACCACTTCCTACTGCTGTGTGTGGCTCGTTTCAGAACGCATCAGAAATAATTACCCTTCTAGTCGGAGTAGATCACGAAACGATTACCCTTTAATGTGACACTACCGCTGCGGTTATGCGTCGATAACCATTTTTCAAACGGGAGATATTGCGTCTCATTAGCGGTAATTACTTGTTCTACTGTTTGTTTAATACTACCCTTACCCGCTTCAGTGGCCACATAATTTAAAAAGCCAATCTCGCGAAATACTGACTCACCAATGATGCTGAGTTCGGGGTTCTTAACCCTGACGGTCGTTTTTCCTAAATGGTTTTCCACTATTCGTGAGGGGGTCTGGTGGTCTAGGGGTAAGGTGTCAGACTTCTGTGCTGGCAGTCCGGGATTCAATCCTCTGTCCTAGCACAGATTTATCTGATTACCAAACCCTCCCTTTTATCTCTGACAATACGTGTATTAATCACAACTTTTGAATGTGGGGAATGCCAGGCCTCCACCGTGGTTCGGATCCCACGTTAAACTGTAGGTCACCCACCTCGGTGGCGTAGTTGGCTAACGCGCTTGTTGCGCTGAGCTCGACTGCTGAGGACGGGGAGATCGAGGTTCGAATCTCGGTCGGGTGACTGGGGGTGGTTTTCCTAAATGGTTTTACACTCTCCCTCCACGAAAATGCGGGTTCACTTCCTCTAATTAAACCTTCCCAATTCCTAATCCATTAGCGTAATTAGTACTTAAAGCGTATAACCCGAACGGGTAGTAAGACGCGGTGCTAAATTTTATTATTATTATAAACTGTAGGTCCTCCATTTCATCTCACAATCACCCTACCATAACACATTAGCGTAAGTGCATATTACCCGAACGGTTAGTAAGACGCGGTGCTAATAATAATAATAATAATAATAATAATAATAACACTATTCATGGACGAAAATCTGACAACACTTAATCAAAATTCCAACTTCTTGATCTCTAACATTTTGGCGTAACTGGTAGATATAATAAGGATTAGTAGTAGGACGTGGAAATAAATACAAAATATTACCGCATCCGTGAACCCGTGGGATAAACCTGGAGATCATCCGGTCTAGTGTGGATGGAGAGTTTTGGGTTTAAATACTGGGATAGATGTAATAATAAAGTATGATCCTATGTATTATTTCTGTTGTCAACATCCCTGTTTCTTAACTAATACAAAACCTACAGAGATAAATAAGGTATCAGTGGATAGGATTTTTTTTTACCAACTTCTGAGATAGCTTACTCAGCTTACGTTAAAACACATTGCTTGTTTAAAATCTAAGTTAAAAGAAAAATTTAACAGTATTTTTGTATCAATTACTTAAAATAAACTTTCTTTGATATTTTGTGTATACACTTCACTGAGTATCTAATTTAAACAACCCAATAAAAGACTATACATATTTTTTATGTCATGGGTAAGGTTGAATATGTGAAAGTTTCGCAAGAGTTTACTGGTTCTATATTGTTTCTGACTTTTCTATCCACGCAAATGCAGGTACTCTTCCTTGTAATTCTACCTTATACAGCCTTACTCTCCTACTGTAGGTTAATGTAAATATCTAGGATGGGTGTTGCATTGCACTGCAAAAACAACATCAAAAACTGACAGCTAACTGCACCATACATATTTTTTTCACTAATTATATTTTCACAATTCACCTCTTAATGCTTGTTCAGGTTATCGATAATACTTATTGTCTGGTGATAAATAAAATAGAATAAGTATATAGAAATTGTACTCACATTTTCATGGAGAGAGAAGGGGTGGGGGGTGATATTTAGGATCAAATAACCTCCATGTTGCCACCGAAATTTTAACTATGACCTTCTTATAACCTATAATATAATATGCTACCAGATGAATATTTAAATCATTCCACCACTCATGTTGGTAATTAATTTCAATATTTATTAACTAGAAAGAAGCACAGTGTAATTTAGTCTTTAAATTAGTTTTCTAGTTTTAAAATTTATAAAGATCTCTAGAAAGATTAGTCATTTAATGAATGCCAATTTTTAGTTAACAATACTCTAACAATTACTATATATATATATATATAAACTGTACTCATTGAAACAATAAAACTATCTGATAAATTATTAATATTATCAAATAAATTTGACTAGATTAGTTATGGTAGTGAAATGAAAAATATTGCTTATGTCAACTTTCTTACTTTTAAAACTTTCAGGACTTGAAGTGGATCACAATCTCAGATCAGGATATTTTCAGGAGATTCTTATAATTAACATATATTGTATGTATTGGTAATACTATCTGGAAACCATCTCTACACAAATTGATAAACGTTATTTATAACTCAAGATATATATGCTGAAATAATAATAATAATAATTAATTAAGGATTAGTTGTATTTTTAGTATCGGCTTTTATTTTCACTTATTGTCTCGACACCTTGTAGAGAATGTATTGTGATCGTCAAAAAACTGAGTTCTAGATTTTGATAAATGTTGACGTTTCATGATTCCCTGAAACCAAAAAAGTGGTTTTCGTGATCACATATGTCTGTCTGTCTGCGTATGTACCCCAGACTTAAGTTGAAAACATTTTACTGATCAGGCTAAAAATGGAATAATTAAGAATTAATACGATTCCCCTAAGGATCTTTTTTTACTAGTTATTTATCCCTAAAATTAATGGTTGTTTATCAAAGGTCAATTACTATTTATAAATTAGCTCAAATGATTTAAAAAAAAAAAAATCGTAATGGACTGTTTACTATTATAAACAAAATGGCCGTTCTCAGTTTTTCTTATGAACATGACTTTAAGGGTACCTTACAAAAGCGGAATTATCCTATTTTGATCATATCTACGAAGCTATTTGAAAAAGTAAATAACTTATCATTGTTATATTGAATTAAAGTTAAAAATAATATTATTTTAATATAAATGGATGAATTTTCATAAAACTAATGGTATCTGATCTACAGATAAATATTTTTTTATTGATGTCTTTAAAATCGTGAATCTATTGTTATGCTCTTTAGAGAACCGAGATGTTCCATTTTTTTATCAATGTTTCTGTAAAAGTGTTTAATATTTCATCTATGTTCTTTGTTGGAATTTTTCTGCAACAGTGTGTATTATTTAGCTTCTTAAATCATACTAGTTTTAAGTAAATATCTCCATTTTTAGAAAAAGGAGAGAGAAAGTCTATGTGGCTTATCGTACTACTTTTAAAAATATATATTTGATAAAAAGCTAATAAAATTAAACATTTATATATACTCTATATCACATAATTAATGTATATCAATACATTGATAATATATATTATATTTTTTGTTCATATAAGAATATTAAAATAATATATACGTACTATAAAACGCTTATTTATGTGAGATTGAATATTTTTATCTTAAAATAAATATTAAAAACGATATAACAAATATTTAACTGAAATTATTAATGGTTCTGATATGAATAACTATTCGGTTATATATTTAAGTTTTAAATGTAATAATAAAATTCGAAGTGGAAAATATTTTGAAATTTGGAGTTTAATATAAAGTCCAAAGATCAACTAGATAGATATAAGAAAACTCTAAATTGAGTAACAAATTAGAATGGATTGACAATTAGGGAACTTCACTATATTTCCATATAATATGAAAGAGTTAAGAACATATTAAAATAATATAATTCACATTTATAGATAACACTTTAAAATAATATAATATAAGTTTATGAGTTTAAGTCAAGTGTGAAGTTAAGGCAGGAAAAGAAAGATTAAATATATGTTAGAATAATATAAGTTTATAAATTAGCAAATATTCAGAAGTGAAGTGAGAATTTAAGTTAAACATAAATTGAATTAAATTGAATTTTATTCTTATCTGTTCTTTAATTCCTTTGTTCCTTAAATGCTGGCACATTTCAGCCAAGGTTCTAGACATGTTTCGTCGCTACATCGGTTCCATCATCAGGACTAAAGAAACAGGGGTAAATCCACAACAAGTTAAGGTGCAAATCATGTGTGAGACAATCAGACAACCTATAAATGCATAGAAAAATATTAAATTAGGAAAACAAATATATAAAAGGAAATAGCATATTTAACAGTTAACGACTCATAATATGAGTCCTTCCAGCTGTTGATGGAACAGAATTGAATGAAATGTAATAAACAGCCATGTATATATAAACTTAGGTTATAATATTATAGAAGGAAATTGAGAAATCAAAGCTAGTGAAATTAATATAAATGTGATGTTAGATAAGAACGTTTAAGCGTTGAAACCAATTATAGATGGATATTTTTAAGAATTAATATATTTAAAGAGTAAATTGTGAAAAGAAAAGAGAAAGAAAATTTATAAAATAAGGGAATGGGGAAAGGTTGTAATCTTCTCGACATTGGCCTGAACAGTTCATTTACTACTATGGACCCGCCTCGGTGGCGTAGTTGGCTAACGCGCTTTTCGTGTTGAGCTCGACCGCTGAGGACGGGGAGATTGAGGTTCGAATCTCGGTCGTGTGAACTGGCGGTGGTTTTTCCTAAATGGTTTTCCACTTTCCCTTCACACAAATGCGGGTTCACTTACTCTAATTCAACCTTCCCAATTCATAATCCATTAGAGTAATAAGTACTTAAAGCGTATAACCCGAACGGGTAGTAAGACGTGGTGCTAAATATTATTATTATTATTATTATTATTATTACTATGGAAGGGTGGGCATGGAGCACATAGGATATTGTTTCACTTTAGTGTGTTGGGAAGATTCCTGAGAGTATTGATGAGTATTTGATTTTCAAAATTAGTTTATTCTTTTAGAACATTTTTGTTATTGATTAGAGTGGTTTGATTAAATATAATTTCAGCAGTATTCATGGTTGTGCCTTTAGGAGATTTATACATTAACTTCATACATTTTTCCATGGGGGTGGGTTGATGATCAGATAATTTGAGGTGTTCAGAATTTTTTTATTTATTTCTGTCATATTTAAAGTCACTTAAGGGTTCAGAAAACTTTGTTGAAATTCGGTATTCAGACTGACCAATATACTTTGTTGATACTGATTGGTTTTATTGATATTGGAATTATTGATATATTATTTAATGTTGTCATAAGTGCTGAAAGCTACATTACTACATTTCATTATGTTTTTCAAGAATATTTAAGTATTACTAAAGTAATCCACCCCTTGTCAGCGGGAACGTGGATTAATAGTATGGCTCATCTGGTTTGATTTGTTGGTAGCAACAGGGAGGTTTTGATTCAAATCTAGGTCGGTTGTAATTAGACTAAATATTTCTCTATATTTTAAAACCTTTTCTCCAACTAAGGCCTATATTTCCTCTGAATTATAATTTACGCATGCATAACCGATAATTATTTTTATTTATATATTTGGTCACTACATCTTACTCTTGTTTGTATTATATGTATACTTAATAATTACGTTAATGGGTTAAGAAGGAAGAAGGTTGAATTTATAAAATGTGTACCCACATTTACGTGGAGGAAGAGTGGGAAATAATTTGTGAAAATACACGCTAAGTACACCTGATGATATGGGTGACCTGGCGGTCTAGGGGTAAGGTGTCAGACTTCTGTGCTGGCGGCCGGGGTTCAATCCTCGGTCCTGGCACAGATTTATCTGATTACCAAACCCTTCCTTCACCTCTGACAAGACATCTTGTGAACGTGGGGAATGCCAGGCCTCCACCATGGTTCGGATTCCACGTTAAACTGTAGGTCCTTCATTTCATCTCGCAATCACCCTACCATTACACATTAGCGTAAGTGCGTATAACCCGAATGGGTAGTAAGACGCGGTGCTAATAATAATAATAATAATACACCCGATATGGATTCAAACCCTGATGTTCTTTTCACCAGCATCCATGTCTTTTGCAAAAGTGACGCCTTGGACCATGTGGCCACTGAAGCTGGTCTCACTCCATTAGATTAATTAAATTGCGTATTGCCTATAGAACCGAGAGAGGGGTGATAAGATATTGTAGTTGGCTGTGCAAGGGAGGAATAAACATATGGTTGATTATTTATTACTTATTTATAGATTTGAATAAAATGAACAAATAGATTTTAAAACATTTTTTTTAAATATCATTTATTCTGCCATTGCTAGAAGACAGGATGTTGCGTGACCAGGTATGTTTTTAATAAGTCCCAAAGGGGTAGGTTACGGTACAGAGGGGTGAAACGGAGGGTAGAGCGAGTTCCACTCCGCATGTAAATTGGCGGACTCGTTGCTCAATTAGTCAGGATGACGGCCAGTGGATTTGCGGATCTGTTTGCTTGCCAACTGTCTGTGTGTCTGTATGCGTCACATTACTTCTCACTACACCGCCATGTTCAGACAAATACCCCCCCCCCCCC
>CABEEJ010000346.1:119882-169874 GCA_901482245.1 Timema douglasi
CCCCGGTCTATATGTGTTCCACGTTCTATCTTGTTTTAAGGGCGTTAGAGAGAGGGAGTTTTGATTAATTATCATCATTATTTTTAACATTTTATTTTATTATTTGATTTGCCTTTATTAACAAACTTTTGTCACATTTTGGAACCTTTTCTGATATTTTTAGTGTTTCAAAATAAGACAAATATTTTCTATTAAGGAGAGTTGATATTTTACCAATAGATCACAACATTTTAAATAAAATATTTATATTTGTAGTAAATTAATTTATTAATGTTAAATAACCATACATCATACTATTACTTTTTGGAACCGAAATTGGTTTGTCAAAAGAGTCCAAAATAAAATTAGTTTTAATATTGATTCAAAGCTTGCTTGACCTCCCTAAGTTGTGGTGGTAGGGCACGTGAGAAAAGACCAGTATTTTGTAGTTTTATGGCTTTTTTTTGTATGGTAAATAATATAATGCTCCAGTACAACCATAGAGTTTAATTTCCTTCAAATGTCTTAATCAACAGTTGTTGAATATCTGTCATGAGCATAGCAGCATTAGATAAAAAACTTTTTAAATTAAGAGAAAATGTTGTAATTAAATTCCAGGACATCCTTGATAGATATTTAAAAAAATTTGATGTCATAATGTGAAGAAGATTAAATTCTATATTTGTAATGGTTCAATATTTTATTTATTTCAACCAACAAATATTTTGCCATAAAAACCGCAAAAAATCATTCATTGTCTTAGTTTGCCATCCCTTTCCATTCCACCACTAGTAGGGTCTGAGCGGGTTGCATGAGTACCTTTTCGAAACGTATTTATACTTTGTAGATACTTAAATATTTAGCTTAGTAATTTAGAACAAATTTAAAAATGTAAAATAGGCCTATTTAAAAAACATTCTTTACGTGAAATTTAATACTCACTTAACAAGGGTAAATATTATAAATGTATATCACGCTATTTAGAACGAAAATAATAAGTTTTTGTAATATAGTCACAACAGGAAATTCAAGGATATTTAATAATATTTTAGGTATTTTAAAGTTTCACAAGTGGTATTCTCATTAAAAAACACCTAGCCAGCCTCGTGTTATTGGAATCAGTGCTCTTGTTTTCTAACATAAAGGTCCCGGGTTTGATTCCAATATAGTACTGGGTGATTTTTCTCGATAGGGGAGTAATTCCCATGAGCACCAAGGTTTGGTTAATTAAGCTTAAGTTAGGTTTAAGTGGTTTGACTTATCTTTGAATTTGGAAATAACCTCCACGGAAAAAGATGTACGATTAGTACGGAAGTAACAACGGGACATTAGTAATGGCTAATATTTCCCCAAAACTGGGCTACGAAGGATGTAGCCTAGGCACGCTATTATTATTATTATCATCATCATCATTATCATTATAAATACCATAGTTTGAGAATTTTTTTTAATTAGGGAAATTAACTCACATTGAGGTAATTCTTACGAAAATAGAAATTGTGGATCCTCAAAACTACTTAAATTGTATTAGAATGGTTTTTTTTGTGATCTTGTTAAGAACAATTAATAAATCCTCTAGGGTGAATATATGTTTAAAAAAACATTCAATCATTTTAAAAATACTAAAATAGGAGTAGAAACTCGTTAAATATTATGTTTATAAACTAAAAAAACTAGAAATATCACTTTTTTTTTCATCCTAACACCTTTCCTCTTAATTTTGGCCGATCCTTATTTTAAGTGACAGACAACTTTTTAAATAAGCCTACCGCTGGTTTTCTTTACATCTGTAACGCGTTTCAGTTTTCCGTTAGCCTTACTTTACCCCCACCCCCCTATAGGCTATCTAGGGGTTTCCCTCCCCTCATATTTTGTGTTCGCACGTTTTATAGGAATAATTTCTAGAAGTTCTGAATACTCCGTGTTTTCGAAATAATCCTAACCGACCGATTGATTTGAGGTTCGTTTTTAGCGTGCTAGTTTGGTATTTCATCTTTCTGTTTTTTCAGATATTTGTTATCTGTTAACTCTCAAATTCGCTGACTAAATTTAACAAACTTTGATGGAGATATTAGTTAAACCTATGCCGAAAATTATTTGTTCATGACATTGTTTTTCAATATGGCTATCCATTTCGATATGATGGTTGCTCAAATAGTTTTATGTTCAAGAGTCGATCTCAGGTAATTTAAATTTAACATTATAAGCAATATATTGACTACTTAGGATATTTTATTCACAGAACATTTGACCAATATATTGAGAATGACTTCTTTAACCGTGTTAACTGTGACTATTCTTTATAAATAAATTGAACTACTGAATATAAAATATAATGGTTTTTTTAATTACTTTATTACCAAAAAAATATATTAATTTCTAAACTGAGGACAATAGCAATTAAAAGAGAACTTTTAAGACTTATATAGAAGATCAATAACAGAATAAAAACTATTTCACTGTTCCTCATTTCAATTTCTCAATTGAAGGAGTTAGAAAACAACACTACGACAAGAATATTTGTTAGAACGTAGTCACATAGTTGTGTAATACCTCGGGTAGTCAGGTGAGACTTGGACTTTTATCAGAAAATAAATCTTCAAAATAAGTAAAATTAATATGAGTTAAAACCCTATGTGGTTGTATTTTTTTTATTACAAAATTATAAAGAATACATTCTACACCTCAACAGCCAATGATTATAAGAATACCGGGCAGACAAAATCATCTCAGTTTATTGTAAATACAGTCACATTTTCATCTGACCGATTTTAAGGTTTCTATATCTAAGTTCACGTAATCATACGTCAAGTTATATGATGTGCAGCTGTCACTTTTGATTGATATTTTCAATACAAATAAAATAATACTAATAATATAATAACATGTTGTCATTGTGAAATATTTGAACATTTATTGTACATATATATATAAATATATTTGAACATTTATTTTATATATATACATATATATATATATTTATATATATATACATATATATACATATACATATACATATACATATACAGTAAACTCTCGAGAACTCGTACTAAAGGGTGCAGGGGTCTGTCCGAGATACGAACAGTTCGTCTTATAGAGGGGAAATAAAGTTGTGCTTAAGGAATGAAAACCGATACTTTATTTAAAGTAATATTATACTTTAATGTGACGAGGTAAACAATACATATCAGACAATACACATACACATACACAAATAACACAGCTAGGTATTGGAATGGAAAAGTTTGAGATTGCTATAGGTTTATAGTACTTGAAAGTTATCTATTATTCATTCACGACCTTATTTTACTTGGATGACACTCCAAATTTACTAGAAAAAGTCCCTAATATATCTCTACGCCAACACTTTGGATAAATGTAATGAAAACAGATGGTAATATACGATTATGATAGTTAACCACAATAATTTATTCCAATATTATCTATATATTTATTTGAAGTCGGACACTGAAATTATTTTTCTTTCTATTCCACTTAAAAAAAATTATTATTCACAGCACTTCCATAAAAGGTCAAATGAACATAGCTTCAAAATGGCAACCAACGAATTTAAACCATGTGGTTTAATATGACGGAATTTTTTTTTTTTTTTTCTAATGATACACCCACGTCGTGGATAAAAATATTTTATTCAGTTAAATATTTCGAAATACGATAGAATAATCATAAAATGAGTTATTATATATAAAAAACTACAATTATTCTCTCTTTTACAAATAAATACGATGAATGTATTGAAATATATTGATGTATTCAATATATCACACATTAGAGATAACGTTTCAAAACGAAGAATAACAAATTTTAATAACAAAATATTGTTTTGAGATAGATAAAAAAATTTTAGTAAAAGTACTTAATTAGTATGAAAAAACTTAAGTTTACGCTATTTTAAATTTAAAATATAACAGATGATTAAAAAAACATAATATTTATAACAAAACAGTGATCATTTAAAAGTGTTGCCAACCCAAAACCCACTGAACTGTCAACAAGGTAAAAAACTATCGTGAACGGACTCTATCTACTCTACTGTGTGTATAGTTGAAGAGATGATAAGGGAAGTAGTGCTGCGTTCCAAGATGTTAGGGGTAGTAGTGCTGAGTTGCAAGATGTTAGGGGTAATAGTGCTGCGTTGCAAGATGTTAGGGGTAGTAGTGCTGCGTTGCAAGATGATAGGGGTAGTAGTGCTGCGTTGCAAAATGTTAAGGGTAGTATTGCTGCTTTGCAAGATGTGAGGGGTAGTAGTGCTGCGTTGCAAGATGTTAGGGGTAATAGTGCTGCGTTGCAAGATGTTAGGGGTAGTAATGCTGCGTTGCAAGATGTTAGGGGTAGTATTGCTGCTTTGCAAGATGTTAGGGGTAGTAGTGCTGCTTTGCAAGATAATAGGGGTAGTAGTGCTGCGTTGCAAGATGTTAGGGGTAGTATTGCTGCTTTGCAAGATGTTAGGGGTAGTAGTGCTGCTTTGCAAGATCATAGGGGTAGTAGTGCTGCGTTGAGAGATGTTAGGGGTAGTATTTCTGCGTTGTAAGATGTTAGGGGTAGTAGTGCTGCGTTGCAAGATGTTAGGGGTAGTAGTGCTGCGTTGCAATATGATAGTGGTAGTAGTGCTGCGTTGCAATATGATAGTGGTAGTAGTGCTGCGTTGCAATATGATAGCGGTAGTAGTGCTGCGTTGCTAGATGTTAGGGGTAGTAGTGCTGCTTTGCAAGATAATAGGGGTAGTAGTGCTGCGTTGCAAGATGTTAGGGGTAGTAGTGCTGCTTTGCAAGATGTTAGAGGTAGTAGTGCTGCTTTGCAAAATAATAGGGGTAGTAGTGCTGCGTTGAAAGATGTTAGGGGTAGTAGTGCTGCGTTGAAAGATGTTAGGGGTAGTAGTGCTGCGTTGCAAGATGTTAGGGGTAGTAGTGCTGCGTTGCAATATGTTAGGGGTAGTAGTGCTGCGTTGCAATATGATAGGGGTAGTAGTGCTTCGTTGCAATATAATAGCGGTAGTAGTGCTGCGTTGCAAGATGTTAGGAGTAGTAGTGCTGCGTTACAATAGATAATAGGGGTAGTAGTGCTGCGTTGCAAGATGTTAGCGGTAGTAGTGCTTCGTTGCAATATGATAGTGGTAGTAGTGCTGCGTTCCAATATGATAGAGGTAATGGTGCTGCGTTGCAAGATGTTAGCGGTAGTAATGCTGCGTTGCAAGATCTCCGCCAGCACCTTGCGATACACTACTTCTGTAACACATTTGACTTGACAGAAGAAACATGGAGCTAGCAAGCTCACAACATTACACTCTATTTAACATAGTAGATAATATTTTTAGTAGTTTTAACTCTCCAGTACTTCCATTCTCAAAAAAACAAAAAATTAAAATTAAATTAAACGGTGCTCCTATAACATAATACAAATAAATTTGCTACTAGCAAATATCTTATTATGTTAGTTGTTTTTCATTAGCACTACGTCTTACTAACCATTCGGGATGCACGCATTTATACTTATTACGGGAAAGTGCTAGGAATAATAAAGGTTGAATTTAGATGACGTGTACCTGAATTTGCATGAAGGTATAGTGGGAAGACATTTAAAATAAAATAAACTCTCAATACACCAGACAGGGATTTGAACCCTGAATACTGTGGGAGTGATGCCTTATACCATTCAACCACCGACGTAGCTATTTGACCGTTTATATTTTACTGAACATGAGTGTACCTTAGTAATACTGATAATATTTTTTTATTGCGAGAAATAATAAAATAACACAGAGGCGACCTAATTTTTCATGGCACGATTCACCCGCAGGAGGATTTCTGCCCCATTGTCCTCGGTGGAAGGTTGGTGGGTTTGGAGGGGGTGGGGGGGTAACGCCGATTGTGGCGAGGAAGAAATATATTTGAAGGCTCGTTATACACGCAGTTAAAATAGCAATCACGGCAGTCGTTAGTTTAGACTCTTCCCACAGAACAATAGAACAGCGCTGCGCGGAACCTCGTTCTGTTGATACAATGATGAGAGGGGTACAGGATATATGATTGTGTAATGAACAATGCATGGTCCACTCTATTCCTTTAGATATAAATACATATATAGGATGATTGGAACAAGGAGAGGATGTGGAAGGGAGTGAGGGAGAAGTAGTTAAACGTGAAGATCAAAGAGAGTGACAGAGATGAGTTTAGTGAAAATTTGATTGGCAGGGATATAGAGGTATACATTATACAAGTCAACAGAGATATATAAAGTTGAGGCCATAACTAAGGTTACTTGCCTCTAATTAATGATATGAGGATAGGAAAAATTTCAGTTAAGTAGTTCCCGGAAAATTTTCCAAAAGTAGTAGTAAAATAAATGAATACGGATCCTAGTAGTCCCGTTATGTTCATACTTCAAAATCTTTACTTTCAATAAGTTATTTAAAATAATTTTAAGTTGGTCCCAGTATTTGCTGGCAACATTTATCCCCCCCCTTTTTTTTCTACCACGACCCACAAACCAACCCCTTCAACCCTCTGTGCCACTCCTACCCCTATCCTTATCTATGTTGCCAGTAATATGTATAATCCAGGCATTCTATGAAATGACTGAGCTCTCTATATAAGACCTAAATAGTTTTGGTAATTTATGAAATACATAAGTTGTGCCGTTGCATTTAATTCTTTTTCTAAGAAATATATATAATATCTTGACCTTATACACATAATAACGAGAAAGTTTTAATAAAGTATTAATAAAACAAATCTACTTCCTTAAATTACATTATTTATTAACAAATGTATCAAATTATTTAAAAGAATGCACTTAGATTACTCTTGATATGTTAATTAAAAGTATTATTTATTTAAGTAAGTGGATATAAAGGAAGACTTGGATATACACAGTAACCTTTTTGTATGATGGTTATTATTATTATTATTATCACCGCGTCTTACTACCCATTTGGGTTATACGCACTTACGCTAATGTGTAATGGTAGGGTGATTGTGAGATTAAATGGACCTACAGTTTAAAGTGGGATCCGAACCACAGTGGAGGCCTGGCATTCCCCACATTCACAAGATGTCTTGTCAGAGGTGAAGGAAGGGTTCGGCAATCAGATAAATCTTTGCCGGGACCGAGGATTGAACCCCGGCCGCCAGCACAGAAGTCTGACACCTTACCCCGCCAGGTCACAAACTTTTTTTTTAACACACACACACATTTTATTGATTGGCACTTGGTTTTGCACGAGCACTTCAAAAATCCTTGGCCAGTACCTGTACATTGCGGAGTTGCATATGATCTTAGTGAAATATTCCTATAGAGAGGGGTGTATTCAAATAAAATTAAGTTTATCATGCTTAGTGAAATCTATGGTCTTGGAATATAGTTACTTTAAGACTCTATGTGAGTTTCCCAAAAACTAGAAAACTTCATTCTTAACGTCCATTATGATAGCCAAAATCTGAGAATGTCGTAGACCTTTTTCTACTTCAGGTACGGAAAGTTTAACTGTAAAGGCTTGTTCAACTGGATGGAACATGTTGTCAGACAATCTTATCACATTCTTTTCCTGTTTCTTTAGGTTGTTCCTTGCATTTTGTTGACTGTTAACAGCATTTTTGGTTGTTTATACAAAGTTAACATAAAAAATATTATTCTTCCCTGTCATCTCTTCGAGTAGAGCTGTCACAAATACCATGAATTTTGCGACCAAAAGCTTGGCATTGATGAGCCCCAATTGTGGATTTAAAAATTACATACAAAAGATTACTGAAGAAAACATTTCAACTCTAGTGGGTTGAACGGATAATTTAGAGTCATCAAGGGATTCTATCATTTGAGCTGAGGTGCTAGGCTACGGTTGTTCATCATTCCTATTTTCTTCAATTGAATTAATAATATTTCTCAAAATATTCTTCATCTTCAATGATTTTCATAATATCCTTAGTATAGTTCAATGTCCCTCTTAAAATGGTAGTTGAACAAAGTCTAAAAATGGCTAACTTTGGATATTGGCTTGGTAGGTTCCATTTTTAATTAAATGGAAAAATTTAATGTCTTGGCTCAAATTGAAAGTTCTTTTCATTTAGCATCCATGTTGAGAGTATGTTATCTATATCTTATTTAACCATTTCTGCAATCCTCTGGCTCTGGCATCGTTTTCCATGCACGGTATTAAGATGGGGATATGAATACTTAGGTCAGTAAACTACATTGTTGGCAAAACTCGCTTCCATTCTCCGATTGTAGGATTAAAATAAACCATTTAGTGTAGATATATCTAAGTCTTTTTTTTGTTTTGTAAGCTCTAAGCGTCACAAATTTTGTTGTATGATCTTGGTATATCGTTATAGATTTGTACTCACTATCGAGACGAATCTGGAAGTCAATTAGGTATATTCGACAACATGAGTAAAATTCCAAAGAAGTTATTGACATGACCATAACTCCTTTCTTGCAGCCCTTCTGATGACGCGGACAAGATTCACACAGTTGCATATATATTTCAATTTCAAAGCGTGTATTAATCTTATACGTTATATGTTTTTGACATATATATATATGTTTTTGACATATATATATATATATATATGTGTGTGTGTGTGTGTCAAAACATTTTCCAGGTAAACAGGAATTTATTGTGTATATTAAATGCAACCCACTTGAAATTATTATATATATAAAATATATAATATATATAATAATATATATAATATCAAATAATAATATCTATATAATAATTTAAAGTTGGTTGCATTTAATATACACAAGAAACCTATTTCCGAACTACGATGTTAAGAAATTCCTGTTTACCTGGAAAAGGTTTTTGACAATAATTACAAAAATGTATCAATATTAATTGAAACGATAATATTACAATCTTGCCCTACAGTGTATACAATACAGTAGTGCTAGGCTGCGGCTCAAAGGTGGGTTGACAAGCCAGTGAGTGGCCATTACATTTATAAATAACCTTATTTTTCAGAATATTGTCTCTATCAGACTGTAAATAAATTACATATTGCATATTTACAGTACTTTTAAATCCCTTAAATTATTAAGGTAGGACCCGTGAGACGAAGTCAGTGTTTTTTGAAATTTTTGTATCAAAAGATTTTTTGACCGAACTAAATAAAAATATTATTCAGTAAGTGGTGTAGTGATCATTCAGCTTGATCACATGTTCTGTCTTTAAAATACCAGTAGAGGCAATTTATCTCATTGGGAAATGCTATTTGTTCCATTTACAAAGTATTAAATTAGTAATAACGGATAAAAATCTTATTAGTGGCGGCTAGTAGCTAAAACTAGTGGGGGTGCTGCTCCAGAAAAAGGTTAGCCTTTGTTTTAAAATTATATTAAAGGAAAAAAAAACTGTAGATAAAGAAAATTTATTCAGGAACTTGATAAAATCTTATCAAAAAAAATATACATATTTTAATTACTTTAATTTAAATTGTTACAGTTCAGGCTTGATCTATTCATTTAAAAATTAAATCCATTCTTGTTTTAATTTGCGCAAAAAGTTTAATAGTTTTCTCCTTGATCTCTGGATGACATTTGAGGAAATTTTTCTGCATTAAAAGTACTGCAAGAGCATTTAGTATTTCTATTAAATAAAATAACTGAAAAAATATGAATCAATCAGAATAGCTGGAAGCATAATATTAATCTAACTCTACACTCTTCTACACTTTATCACATTAAAGAATATGGTTCACGGTTTTTAAGCACAACACACGCTGAGTGAGAAAAAAATTTCCTTCCACCATCACGCCAGAGCCGGCACTGCGAAAGCAACCGTGCTATCTCTCTACCTGACAGTCACGCCTTACTCCCTACCCCCTCTTATGTGCTCATGCGCACAACAGTCAAATACCACGTTTCTGGCACTGTGAAGCGCACAGTTCCATACAAATATATTTGTATATTTTTCATAAATTGGGCTATGGTTACTGAAGTATTGACATTAAGCTTAAGGAATATATATTGTACTACAAAAATAAAGAATGAATTAAAGAAAAAAGAAATCATTATATTAAATGTTATCGATAATATCAAGTGTAAATAGGGGGTGTTGCATTTCCGCTATGCCTATACACGAGCCACCACTGAATCTTAGTAATAAAAAATAAAAACTGTGAATAAACAGTAGATTGAAACTGTAACTAGTTAAGTAGAGTTATATAGTCATAATAGCTGTCCAGACTATAGGCATATTTACAAAAGTATGTCAGAAATAATAAAAAGGAAATTAAAAAAAAGTAACCTCTATTTGCGTGGAGGATTAGTTGTAAATAATTTAAGGAAAACTACCCTTCGTTTATCTAGTCAGGATTCAAACCTTGACCTCGCCATCACTGGAAAATGCGAAGAAAAGAAATTGATGGTTTTCTCACGTGTAGGCTACATCAATGCGGCTTAAAATCACATTCTAACTTTCCTTATCAGCAAAATAGTCACTCTAGAACAAGGATATTAAATCTGGGGTATGTGAATAGCTTACTTCATGAGGAATACGTAACATTTAAATAATTATATATAATGTAAAACTTATTATTTACTATACTATTTTGAATCTAATATATTTAATTTATTTTCTGATGTAGATTATAGATAGGACGTATTACTTGCATTTCGCCTCAACAAATTAGGGGTATAAATTGGAAGAAAAACTATATCTGTGTGTACAGGAAAAAAAGTTGGTTTGAAAAACATAATAGTACCTTGATATCCAAGGAAATTAGTCTAAGAGTGGGGAAAAATTTGAGAGATCTGACATTTTTAGGATCTCCTCAGATCTACATGCTCTACAACATATTAAAAGTCCTTTTTAGTCCCAAGTTTTGATTTTTTTGGGAGAAGACCTCAAATTTCAATATGTGTATAAGTACGAGTATATTATCCTTAAAGTCTGAAAAAAAATAGAAGAAAACTAAAATTATGAAGATCTTCTCAGAATTAATGAATAATGATGATAATTATAATAGAAATAATAATGATAGAAATAATAATGATAGAAATAATAATGATAGAAATAATAATAATAATAATAATAGAGTAACATATTTAAAGTCCCCTTAGTTCTCAGACTTGACTCTAACGTCAGAAAACCCCAAAGTGCAAAACGTGCATAAGTACGAGGAAATTAGCCCCAAGGTCAGACCATGGAGGAGAAAATTGAAAATGTTATGATCACATAATAATACACTCTATAACATATTCCCATAAATTCCCGTACTCAGCTTTTACGGTGGAATAACCCTAATGAAAAAATAATAATGTATTTCACACTTGCGACAGTTTTATTCATTAGTGTGAAGTGAATCAATTAGTTTATTATAAACACATATTTATAAAATATATAATATTAATATTTGTTTTTCAGAAGATATTAAATAGGTCGTCCACTTTTTATTCACTATTCATAGTAGACGGCGAGGAGGAGTTGCTGCATACTTCTCTTATACAACGGCAAGCTTTCATTTTTATATAACAAACAAGAGAAAGAGCTTTTCAGGAGCTTTAGGAAGAGATTTAATGAGAGGAACAAACTCCTGGTAGATGAAAGAATGTTGATGTTGAGAGAAGTGAGAGTTCGGATATATATTTTTATAATGTAGCTCGTATATTACCTTGTATTTTATATTTCGTAGGTGACCTGGTGGTCTAGGGGTAAGGTGTCTGACTTCTATGCTGACGGCCGGGGTTCGATCCTTGGTCCCGGCAAAGATTTATCTGATTACCAAACCCTTCCTTCACCTCTGACAAGACATCTTGTTAATGTGGGGAATGCCAGGCCTCCACCGTGGTTCGGATTCAACGTTAAACTGTAGGTCCTCCGTTTCATCTCACAATCACCCTACCATTACACATTAGCGTAAGTGCGTATAACCCGAACGGTTAGTAAGACGCGGTGCTATTAATAATAATCATAATAATAATATTTCATATTTTGTAAAGCGATAAGATAAATTTTTTTCCTGCCGAATCTACTTGATGAATAAGAATCATTGAAAATCAATTTATTTTTCTGGACAGTATCTTCATTTAAGAGGAGTTCAAAAGTCAATTTCTTTACTTTTCTGGAAAGAGCAGAAGTTTTATCACAAACCTTCATTAAATTAGTGAAGAGAAGAGTGCTTATTACAGAACCTATAATTTCTTGTAACTATAGTATAGTAGGAGCTTTGGACCACGAAGACAAAACTATGTAGGTTCAAGTTAGAAATTTGATAAAACGTGATTTTTTAGGAAATCTTCCTGATATGTGGTGGCCACCGTATAAAGATCTCTTCATTAGGCTCTGTCGGGTGTAAGTCTAAAACTTATTTTGTGTGATGATTGGCGGGAGGGTGAAAGGCGTGGCTTGGCTTCACAACCGACCAAAGTATTCTTCCACGCTAACGAGAAAAGATGGATCATGGAAAACATAGATGGCGCTAGCTACAAGACAGGTTTTGCGGAAATATTATATGTTTGAAAATATCATTTTTTCGAGAACGAGTGAAATGTTTATGTTAATATTTTCAACACCCCTTCTAATATAATGTATCGATGTTTGCTAATTGTTACATTTTCTTATTTTTTGTTAACAAGTTGGCAGTTGTCTATTGAAAAATGTCAATTTTATCGATATTTGATTACTGTTAAATTTATATAGGAGGTGTGTTAATAAAACGTATAACTTAATCAACATTCTTCTATTCTAGAACAAACCATTTTCGAAAATAAAATTGCACAACAATAAAAAGTCTTGATGATAACAGTTTGTTCCCATAACTCTGCATTTCCACGCCAAATAAAAAAGGGCCATTCGACTTAATAAATCCAGCCAAATTTTATTGCTGCTCCAGCGCTATTGCTCCTCAGTTTTAGCGTTCGGTAGACATTTCATACACCACCGATGATGACTTCTTAAAATTTTTCATAATATAAGATGAATACCACATGCAACAATTTATGTAAGTCATAGGTCTTCAGAAAAAAATCACATGAAGAAGGTAACCGCCATCCAAGGTTGTTAGAAAAGAATGTTGGTGGTTCAATCAGCTGTTTTCGTAGGTCTGGTTGGGTCACGTGCTTGGAGTAACCGGGTAACCACCCAACTACTTCTCCAGCCAAACTTCCCAGAGTTTAATAGAGGATAAAAAAAAACTAAATTTGTATTTGATTTAAAATCAATTAGTTATTAGAGCACCTATATCTGCTTATAACACATAATTCAACCAACAGATTAAATTATTAGCAGACGTCTCAAGCTTGCAGAGTATCTATACATCATTATAGTAAAACGATTTTTGAACTGTTGAATTTAAAATATCTATTTAATATTTAATGACAAAACCTTTAAATAAAAAAATTAGTTACAAATAGTTATACACTTCAAGTGTGAACTATGATTAACAGGAAAGCATAGTAAACAACATTAAAAACATTATTCCGATACCTGCATCTTACTCCGTCCAGTATATTCTTATATTGACACCTGTGTGTTAGGGTTGAGGAATGTAGAGTTTAGATTAAGTATAATAATACTACTGTGGAAAGAGATTGGGAAATAATTTAGTAAATATTTCATTAGTAGGTCTATGCTTTGCTTTTGAGCCTCGATCTCACCATCCTAAATCAAACAAACTAGATGAGATGGACCTTACTGTCCGTATGCCCTTCTGTGTGGGTGGGTTATAACATATTATGAAAGCGAAATATATATAACAAAAATTAGGACATAGGATTTAATATTTTAAAATATTTAATAAACTAACACACATTTGGTAATGTATTATTAAAAATAAATAGCTACAATTGATTATCTAATATCATTGGTGGTTATTATTTTATTTAGGGCTTTTACCCTCTAAAGTTGCGAGAAATGTGTGTTTATTACCAACATTGTTTATTATATCTTAAAGATTTATTCAAATTTACACCGCCCCCTTTTCCATGGGCTAAATATGTCAGGAGAGCTTGCGGGAATATTTAGGGATGGTGGCAAAATAGATAGTTGGGTTCGAAATTATACTGATGGCTATGTTTTTTTTGTTTTATTAGTAGCATTAAAAGTCAAGACAAAAAATAGATGTTAAAAGATTGTAAGAAAAGATATAATAACCTTGACGTATCCACTCGTGAGGAATACTAATACAGGCTGGATTGACACCACTCGCGACCCTCCTTACAGAATCGATCTCAGTGCCCTGAGTCCAACGGTTGCCCTCTAGCACAATTACCCGAGGACCTGATGTTCTAGTCCACGTGATCCCGATGACAGGCAGCCTGATTGCCTCTGAGTAGATCTTAATGTGTCAGCCGCAATAGTACTATATCAGAATCCTTTATAGTTAAATTCAGCCCAGTTGCTGAGCACAATGGGGCCAGGTTGTTATGAGTTGTTAGCGTTCTTTATAATGTTTACTAACTCATCACAACATGCTAGCTAGACCAGTTCTTTCAGTCATTTTGTTTCAAAACTGTTATGTTAGCTTTAAATAAACATTCCAATCTAGGGCATGGTTATTACACAACATAAATATGTAAAGCTTCAAAATTCTATGCCTTAATTTCGGATATCCACATCTTGTTTAGAAACCTTTTGTTTAAATGTGAAATATGAGCTTTTTGGGCACACTAGCTAGATTTCTATGTAAATTGGATAGATTTTTCGACTATAAGAAGGTTAAACTTTGAATCCCTTTCACGTGTACTGAGTTTGTTAATAAATAGTTTCTCAATTTTCAGCCTAAAATGTGCATACATTTCCTTTATATTTTGGGTTAAAAATAAAAATGGCAGTAATTTATATTGTAGCGTTGTATGCAAAGGAAAAATAATAAATAAATAAAGTATAAACGAAGGGATATATTATTATTACTATTATTATTATTATTATTATTACTATCATCATCATAAAGAATAAAACAAAAATATTAAGAATTCACTATTGTTTTAAACCGAATAAATCTAAACAAAATCGTAACTACATGAAAAACTGTAAGCTCAAACGCTTGTAAGATACTACTGGACCCATTTCGCTAAGCTGGTCACCAGACTACGTCACGCCAGGGCTCGATCAAAGGAAAAAGTTTACTGCTGGCAGGTATAGGGGCCGAGGCAGCCTTGTATTCTAACAACCTAAGGTGTGGGACCCAGCTCATACGAGAAAACTGCATCAACTCAGGTCCAGATGCGAATAAACACACAAAATCTGAGATCTGTTGACAAGCTGATTAACTCAGTTGATGGGCGAGAATCAAATGGCTGATTAACAAAAAACCAAGAGGATAATGTATGGCTGTCAAGATAATCCGTAGCTTTCCTGCTTAAGCAAAGCTTCAATTGTTGTTCGGAGGTGATATTCCGGGTCTCACAAAAACTGATCTAGAGCACATCAGATAGGTACACGATGAGGGATTGCAAGAATTCACTTTGCAAGGGTGCTGTCAGTGATGCCATGTCAATACGTCAGACCCCTCCCTGTCTGTCTTAATTGCTCTTATGAGCTCCTGCTCTATTGCTAAGTCCACGGCAACACCACACCAGAGATTGCTAGTGCTTCTGATTGTGAAGTAACCTTGGCTGCAGTAGGCATTAAAGCAATCTTTATCCATTATGTTGTTTAGTTCTATAATAATAATAATAATAATAATCGACTTTAATGGCGAAATTAAGGCTACTGCCTTTTCTTACACTTAACCAATACAATTAAACTGAAATTTAACAAAATAATATATATAAAAACACACAAAAGTATTTAAATAAAAAAAACTAGAGCTAAAATACACAAGGATTACTTACCTCGCTCGCACGCACACGCGCACACACACACACACACACGCACGCACACGCACAAAGGTGCGATTACGTCTCACCCCTCTCAATCTCACGAATGAGCTTCCACACGCAGCTTATTTGTGACTTTTCTCTTGAAGCCATTAAATTCTAATTTCTTTACATCGTTGGTCTGGCATTTGTTGCAGATAGAGGCTTGTATGGTGTAAGAATCAGTGTCTATTCATATTTAACCGAACGAAAGAGCGAATAATTCCTACTTTATGACGTTATCTGGCCACAATTTATCAGTCCGGTCGTCACTAAATACATAATCATGTATTGCATGAAAACTTTTGATTATTCTCTTAGTGACATCTATTCTCACGGCTTTCGTGACCAAGATGATACCATTGCAATGCACTGCCTTAAAACAAACGTAAAATATAGGAACACAAACGTCGCCTGATGTTTAGTCAGTGATTAAGGTGACAATGAAAATTTATGTTGCATAAATAATCCCTAGAACCACAATTTTGAGTCGTTTTCCAAATGATAATCATTTTGAATTAATTATTTATATATATTGTGAAATAAAATGATCTTTAATTTTACCTCTTGTGCTGACAGAAGCTTCTCTGAACTCTATGTTGTAGAGCCATACTCGAGTTGATGGTTTCAATTATTTCACAAACTAAGGCCAAGATTATTTTGATTCTCTTACATTTTCTACATTTGATATTGCATTTTTCATATCATCACATGTTTTCGAATCAACTCGTTCATCCCAATGCGGCTGTTATTTCTCTGGCACCAGCTTTAGGACGAGGCAGGACAAATAGTTTTAAATATTTGTTTGCAAGTGAATAATGTATCTTCAACATTGATATTATGTTTGGCTTTCAACTACTACAACATTATAAAGATGACTAACCAGTTTATATATATATATCTATAAGCATCATGTCTTACTACTCGTTCAGGTTATAAGCTTATGATTTTAGGATTAGGAAGGCTATATTATGAGGAAGTGTACCCGCATTTGAGTGGAGGGAAAGTGGGAAATCATTTTGGAAAAACCACCCTCAGTACACGCAAACAAGATTCGAAACTCAATCTCTCCCCGTCATCAGCAGTCTAGCCTACTGTTAGGATAGCGCATTAGACCATGAGGCCACCGAAGCAGGTACGAACTTATATGAACTAGCAAACTATACGTTGAACTTGATATAAACAATGAATGCTTAGTCATCGACAACAAACTCAGATGATCTATGGTAGCCTTATCTTCCTTAACCTAACTTAATATTCTGTGCGGCACAGATTTATCTGATTATAAAACCCTTCCTTCACCTCTGAGAAGACGTGTATTAATCACAACTTGTAAATGTGGGGAATGCTAGGCATCCACCGTGGTTCGGATTCCACGTTAAACTGTAGGTCCTCCATTTCATCTCACAATCACCCTACCATTAAACATTAGCGTAAGTTCGTATAATCCGAACGGGTAGTAAGACGCGGTGCTAATAATAATATTAATAATACAATTTGTTTACATAACCTATTTTAACTTCTCTTTGTTTTGTGTATCTTTATTTAATTAAAACTCGAATATTTTAAATATAAATAAACTAAATAAGGTGTATTTTTACAATAAATGAATAAAATTAATATATTATATTATTATATTTATGACTCATGTATATGTATCTAGAATCAAGTAACCTTTTCTATTTTAGAGTAGTTTTACCTTAAATAGCACATTCCACCCCCAATCCACATGACTTTAACTAAACCAAACAATAATCACAAATTTATACAGTAAAGATAAATTTTAAGTAAGTTATAACCTTAATATTATCAAGAAAAACAACCAAATTAGTATATTTATCGTCGTAGAATTCAAAAATAAGACATCCAATTTTTTATTTACCAATAAGTGAGTTCATTAATTCTCTGAGCTAAAGTTTACAATCTCATTTGATAATAAACCAATTTATAAGTTTTGAAAGCTATTTCATTTCAAATTAGTCATCGTCTGTCCAAAGTGTTTTAAAATAGCCATTTTAAGTTATCTACTGTGTCAATTTACTCCCCGACAGAACATATTTCTATCTTTTCGATATTTTAAGTGGTTCTACACATCCGTCCTTTTTGATTCCTGCTCTCTCTCTCTCTTTTTAACATCGTAGATAATGTGTCAGAAGAGAGAGGTGGATGCTATTAATACGACCCTGGTGGCGGGACAGAGGAACTATAGAGATAGATGACGGCAGTGGAAGCTTTATTTTAATAGCCGCGTGGAGCGCTGTGTTACTCTCACACTTATATCCCTAAATCACCCCTTCCCCACATTTTCAAGATGAGAGGGAGAATGGGAGAAAGGGAATCGAAAAAAAAAAGACTCATATAGAAAAGAGAGCAACTTTGAAATTCAAAGGCTTACAATTGAAACCTTCGATTAAGTTTTCTCTGCCGAGTGTCTACTCTTTTTTTTTTCCACCTCCCTCTATTGATGTTCTGCATTTACTCTAACCCATCACCCTCCAATCCCCATTTCTTTTTCTTTTTTTTTTTCTCCCCCTAAGGCAAACTTTCGTCTCTCACCTTTTCATTTCCGTGAGATTTGAATTTATTGAGAAATTTTTTTTTTAGGATGGAGAGGAGGGAAAGGGGAAAGATCAAAATAAAAGAGCTATAAAACTGTCGAGATATCTCCGTCATTGGTAATTGTAACTAGAGCGATTTACAAATGGAACAATTTTAGCTTTTATTTGTATTGGTGAGTATTCAAATTAAGGTAGGTATGCAGGGAATGCGAGAAAAGTTAAGTGTTTTTGCAATTAATTTAGTAAATTTTTTTTCTGTTCAAAATAAAATATTGCTTCTCTAATAAAATAGTCAAATTTTTATCACATGAGGACCCTAAAATTTATTGATTATCGTTGAAGGGTGTCCTTAAATTTAAAAAAAAATATTATCTTGGTTTAAAAAGTAGCTCGAGACATATATTCACTATGTGAAGAAAATTGACTTTATGTTGGTAAAAAGGTAATATTTGATTTATTTTGACTAAAAAAAAAGTTTTGTTATAACAGCTGTAAAAACAATTGCCATTTCTCGCGTACCCTGCATAGCCACCTTAAAAGTACAGCCTCATCTATTCTTCTTATGTCCAGGATGCGGACGCCAAGGATTTAATCCCAGCCAATTATGCTGAGGTTTTCCTTTGATACTTTATAAGTTTTACCTTTCCTCATCCCTAACTCCTGAGCGTGATTAAATACTGATATTCTAAAGGGTTAATAGAAGAGAACGTAAAATATAAATTAATACCGGAAGGTTTTCAGTTCAATGGACGTTCATAGCGTAGTCACTTAACGACGAGTGCGCCACTAGTATTAATGAAAGTTCCATTTTGGCGTCGTAGTGATATGTTCAGAAGTACCAGCATCGCCTGTTTTACTCTGTATCCTCTAATGGAGGGGAATGGAGGGCAATCTGTGCTGGATTTTTAAGAGAATAGTTTTTAATGGGAGGAAACACATGACCATGGTTTAATGTCTCATTATCGGTAAAAAAGAAAACTAAAAAGAAAGGTGTGAAAATTCAGGAGGAGGAGAAGAACATATAATAAATGCTACAATAAAAGTAGAATACTATCAAGGTAAAAGGGTAAAATGTAACTCTAATAAAAAATTATAATCATTCCGAAACCACCAAGGAGTAATTGCACGAATTTAAACGTGTAAAATTCAGTTGAATGCTAATAAAATATGGATAATATTATCGAAGATTCCATAAAGGATTTTCACAAAAAGAAATGTGTAAAATTTATTTAAACGACAGGTTGAAAAAATAAAATTTTAAGTAAAAAGGGAATATGATTGAAGATACCAAAGAGGAAACACGTGAAATGAAAATTGTAAAATTTAGGAATAAGTTGGGAAAATTCTAATAGAAAATAATATGACTGAAGAAACCAAAGAAGAATTACCTAAAAGTAAATGTGTAAAATTTCTGGGGTAAGGTGAGAATATAGAATGTTAAGAGTAAAGGAGAATATGATCGAAGTCACTATAGAGTAAACGTCCAAAGAAAATGTAGACCTCTAACTGGAATCAGACTAAGTTGAACATTTACATTTCTTTCTTTTTATTCCTTAAAACGTTTTTAGAAAATTTCCTGCTATACGATTCCAATTGGCACGCCAAATTAAAGTAATTTTTTTTTCTGAACCCTTGGCTCTAGAGTAGACAGAAGGTTAGAAGCTAGCTGGAAGAAGCACTTGGGAGTTGAGGTGATCCCACATCAATTTCAGTAATGGAAGTTGAGTTTTCGGCCGCTGCTGGCTGGTCCCTCAGAGCTTGCCTTGTAATGTTCTCAGCGTTAACTTTTCATGAATTTGCAAGATGTGCACTAGAGTACAATCAATAGCAAAATGTTGTTGTTTGGCATAAAAAAAGCAGTTTTTGAAGTTTTTAAAACCTTCGTCAATTTCAGTATAAAAATTATTATTATTATTATTATTATTATTAACACCGCGTCTTACTACCCATTCGGGTTATACGCCCTTACGCTAAAGTGTAATGGTAGGGTGATTGTGAGATGAAATGGAGGACCTACAGTTTAACGTGGAATCCGAACCACGGTGGAGGCTTGGCATTCCCCACATTCACAAGATGTATTGTCAGAGGTGAAGTAAAGGTTTGGTAATCAGATAAATCTTTGCCGCGACCGAGGATTGAACCCCGGTTGCCAGCACAGAAGTCTGACACCTTACCCCTAGATCACCAGGTCACCCTTCAGTATAAAAAGAACTGTTTAAACTCACCATGTTCATGATTGGTTAGTTTTGTACAAATGTTTAAAGTTAAACCATATTCGGTGTAAAAATAGGGTTTAGTGTCATAATGTTTAGTTCCTCATATTCTAGCTTAATGTGGTCAAATTATATTGATTTAGCACGTTGGTTCCCAAATTGTAGTTGGCGAACCACCTGGGGGCTCACAAGATCTTCCAAAGGGTCCACCAAATTATTTCCATAATGGCGGATTAAAAAAAAAAAATTGTTTTGAGAGATTTTGTGAGGCACATTTACAAGATTATAGGGTAACCTGGTGGTCTAGGGGTAAGGTGTCAGACTTCTGTGCGGGCAGCCGGGGTTCAATCCTCGGTCCCGGCACAGATTTATCTGATTTCCAAACCCTTCCTTCACCTCTGACAAGACATCTTGTGAATGTGGGGAACGCCAGGTCTCCACCGTGGTTCGGATTCCACGTTAAACTGTAGGTCCTCCATTTCATCTCACAATCACCCTACCATTACACATTAGCGTAAGTGCGTACAACCCGAACGGGTAGTAAGACGCGGTGCTAATAATAATAATACAAGATTATATCATCTAATCTTGCTGAGGTCCCTGTCAATTATCTCTTCAAAAACCTACATTTACTTTTTTCTAGTGCCCCAACAATAATGTTTCGCGTCTCACAACAGAAACTGGCTCAGTGCTGAACGCGATTTGAGATTTTATTTATCTTTTGTGGTTCCTGACCTTAAACCTCCGTGCCATCAAAAGCAAACGCATCCTTCCCACTAAGTCGCGTGAAGGGGTGAGTATGTATTTGGTCAAACCTTTTAACAATTTTGAAACTTAAATCGGTATGGAATTATGTCAAAGCAGCAATTTCCAGTATCTAACACTGGAAAAAAACAGGGGAAATGTGATAATACCATGCCAATAAAGATAATAAAATGTTATACTACTTTGCTTATTTAATTTTTAAATGAATTTATAATTATTTGAAATTGTATTCATGTAGTGCAATTTATTTTTGCTTTTTTTTATGGGATATGCCAAAGAATATACTTCTGGAGCTATAGGAGGTTAATATAAAGATATTAAACCTTATGATTGCAATTAAGGACAACTAGATTTCATAAAAATAAGTTATATAATAGGGTGGCTATGGATTTTTTATCAGGGTGTTCGTGCAACTTAGGTATTTGAGAAACGGGTTCACGAGTCGAGAATTTTTGGGAACCACTGGTCTAGCATATATAAGGATATAACAACAGTGTTCTCTATTCTTCTTCCAGCCGATTATTTAAAAAAAAATTAGGCTACATTAGAACACTTAAATAAATAGTGGGTATACAACCAATATATTGGTCCTGATATGTTACCCCATCCATCCTGAGCAACGTGCAAACTTGGTAAGCTGGTAACGCCCACCCACTCAATCTGGGAGAAAGCACATGTACTAGAGAAATCGTTGAGATGCGGTAGATGTCCGTTGATTCCACATTGACTTCAATAGACCAACGAAAATACTATACTTATTTTTCCTGGAAAATAATCTCATATAGCGCCCATTGATATACTACTTGTCACAATTGACATGACACCCTATACCCATACATCGCTTGGTCAAATTGCGTTGACCCTGATCGTGTTTGATCCTGTCGACATCAGTTCCATAGCGAGCACATTGCCCCCAGGACACTGACAAGAAAACACCAGATACTCGGTCATAGGGGAGTTTTGCTGCACTCCTCGAGCAAGGTTGAGTCCTTGGGCGACGAGGAATGCTGGTTGCACTCCACGGTGATAACATCACTTACAAGTGAAACAACTCTACACTAAACTGTTCATTGTAAAGACAACAAACTGGAGTTAAAATTTACAAGGGTCTTGATCAGAACACAATAGTACCAGCAGTCCCTCACACTCAGCTCATTCCCTTACCCCTTTCAGTGAACAAACTTTTCAGACCAACAACTCAATGGTATATAAAGATTGCTTACAAGCAGACAAATTTCAAACAATCGCTTGACGCTTGAAAAAAATGTATCTTTGTTTTCTACATTTTATTGTAATATGTAGTCTGAGTAAGCTCATTTGATAATTTGGTTTATGGTAGGAGGATTGTAGCCGCTACCTGAATCTGGCTTTGTAAAAATTGGTGTATTGACAATAGAAGGCAATTTTTGTCTGCTCACGATTAAAACCATCTACAAAGAAATGATTGCGGGATAAAAAAAAAAGTTGACACCTGGTATTGCATGTTGGGATCTCCGTGTTTAAGGACTCAAACTTTCCTAATGTATGTACTTTAGGACCACCGAGGTCGTCAAGGAGGTAGTAGCTTTACCTTTCCTTAGGGCAATCATATTGATTACTTTAAAGATTATATAACTACAGTGTTTAATTGGAGGAAAAATTTGAGATTCGATTCACAAACGATAATGACGAGTCCTTTCTTGACTGATTATTATGAAATTACTAATGGTTTTAAGAAAACACTCCCAATAGGCACATGCTTTTAAATAGGAACTAATTACTGAATGTTTTCCTGAATATTTGATCATTCTCACAGGCATTAACATAGATCAAACGTGGTAAATATCCTAATGTTTTTTGAATACTTTTATGGTTTTATTGAAGAGTTTGCTGACAAATTCACCTGGTAATTCTATGTTGCCAATATTGTTTGTTCGATGGCCGGAAATGGTTTGAGCTTGCCAAGATTCCTCAAACATACTATTTACTATAGTTGTTAATAACATTATTAGAACGCTTCCCATCAAACGTAATAATCCTGAAAAGAAAGTATAAGGTAATAAACATTGATTCAGCCTTCCTTAAACTAAATCATTACTTTTGAAGAGATAACTCCAGAACATTCCAGGTTGATTAAGGGCTTAATCTAGACATTTTTGGAGTTTTAGGAACGTCATATCTCTAATAAATAAAGCAATGTGAGAATATATTCCTACAGATAGTAGGCAACCTTGATGTACTAAACCAATTTAATGAACTTACAAAATATTATATCCAACGTTAGTTAAATTTTACTCCCCCAGTTATCGATAATAGATAATATGTGTGGCTGAACGTTAGGAAAAGAAGTCTAGATTGGTGGAGGAGGTTGGGGAAGCCATCTTGTGCAATTTACCATACAAACACGTCAAAACTACTGTTAGGCTTAGGACAGTCTGGCTAAGAAATATGTTTGGGTGTAGCTAAAATGTTTCCTTGGGAATACTTAAATGAGATTAGAAATACATCATATATTTAGAATCTTTGAAAAGTTCTGGCTTTAGACTTGGAAAATGGCACCTCGATAATATGTTTCTTGGCACTCACTAGCTATACTGTAATACATAATTGATCAGTGCAAGTCTAGATCTAATTCGTTACAAATATTGACATTTTATTCTTCGTTTATCTTGTAAGGTACCAAGATTACCTATCACTATTTCCCTATGATCTATATTACAAGATAAGATAACAAATTAATATGTCAATATGAGACTATCTGTTTTATGGGTGAATGGAGCGAGCAATGTGAATGATATCTCAGATATTTATCTTCATTCTGAACCATCCATTTTCTTTCCAAGTGAATTTTAAGATATTTTATCTTAGTTTTCTCTACAAAAGGTGTGATTTGGTTTCAAGACGGGGGACATATATTCTTTATCTCCTCCACATATGTTCAGCAAGAGATGTATTATAAATGTTCAATAAAAACTGTTTTGAGTTGTTAAATTATAGAAAACTATATTTTTATTTCATGTTATCTAAACACAAATATATGTATGAGTACTTTAAAGCAATAGCTTTCATCATTTAATTTTGTATTAATTTAAGAGCCTGATATTAAGATTGGCTTCAAATCTTAACTGGTAGTAGTGCCATACATTAGGGGCTATCAGGGAATGTTGTCATTTCCGATTGCCTTCCAAAGCGAATTGTAGGAGCGTTAGAAAGAGCCTACAAATTTTGTCGGAAATGCATTTTCACATATCTTTCATGGTTATTTTGCATGCAACAATCCACATGGGACAGATGTCCTTACTTTTCTCCGGCGGAAGTTATGTCACATATTTTTAAAGCTCAAGAAATTTCGTTGACCTCAACTGGGTTTTAACCGATGAACACTGGTTCTTCAGGTGAACACTTTACATTAAGGCCACCAAGTTCGACCAGTAAGAAATGAAAAAGGTAAAACTTGGTTGAAATTTAGCTGAAATTTATGAAAAATCATTTAAGAAAATGTACCCTTAGTACACCTTACTTGGATTCAATTTTCAATATCCCTCATCATAAGAGAACCAAACTAAGAGAAACTGCTATTTAGTCTGCATACTCAACAACAATGTGAGTTAGCTATGATACCAGTTCTTGTGGAGGAAGGAAATGAAGGTGAATTATTTGATAGTAAACAAAAAATGGAAAGAGTAGTGATAAATAGAATGTATGTTCTAGAGGTAGCTAAGCAGCCATGTTGGTTGGGAAATGATTAGTTCATAAAATAACGCTTGTTTGGTTATTCTGTATTCAAAACACGACTAGATTCTACAACTTATTGGTGTTTATTCATTAAATTGATTAAACCATAGGTTTAGAATAACACCATTATTTAAATGAAGAAGAACCAACATTTACTTAAAATACTGTAACAGTAAATCTCTGATTCCTGTTACTGCATCTGCTCCTATAGAGCCCATTTACAACTCTTATCTAGAAGAATAGGGTAGTAGATTACATTACACTATTATTATTATTATTATTCCCAAATTGTTTAATTTACTACCACCAACACTTAGAGAAATCCCTGAAATAAATATAGCGAAAAATAAAATTAAAGACTGGATACTTCAAGGCATGCTTCAAACAAAAATGTAAATATTTTTGAGTGTAAATGTTAAATTTTATATGTGTTAATCTTTTTGTTTTTTAATTATTTTATTATTATTATAATTTTTATTATTATTAGAATTTTTACCATTGTTAAATATTACTTAACTACAAGACCTGAAGATGTACCTTTAGGTACTTCGGGATTGTACCAAAACTAATCTATGTAATTTTTCTTTTAAATCCTAAATAAACAATGATTGATTGATTGATTGATTGATTGATTATTATTATTAAGTGCTCTATCTTACGTCAGGCCTATTATTTTTGTCAATGAATCTAGACAGCCAATATGTCTTTGCCTCCTCCTTACAATCCCAAAATTTTCTTTTTTCTTTCAAGTCATCTAATATTTTAATCCTCCTTCTTACTAAGATCCTCTTTCCCTCAAACTTTCCTTCTCTGATGTCGTGCAGAAGAAAGTTCCTCCTAAAGATGTGTCCGATACAGTTTTAATTGTAACGAAAGATCACATCCAAAATGGTTATTTTCACACCCACTCTTCTTAGGACTTGTTCATTTTTCACCCTGTCTGTTTGCCTGATCTTCTTATAGCTCAAAACCAACATAATACACACGCGCGTACTAAACGACAAGATTATATAATCTGTTCTGACAGTGACGATGAGGTCTGAATTCAGGTACTAGTTTAAATAGTTACTGTGATTTTCTGAATGCTACGAGGGAAATGGAAAGAAAGCTACATAACACACATTTTACTAACCAAATTTTATATCTCAAACCACATAGTTATCACAATAAAAATGGCGTTTTACTCTAGGTGTTGATGCCCCTGGCCAATGATATCGAGACCTGGGTTTGACTCCCCTGGGTACCCGTAAGAACCATGCTATGGTTAATTAGGCTTAATTTAGGTTTAAGATTTGCACCGGCTTCACACCTTCATAATCACTATCATCATATCTAATGTGGTGTATGACGTGTAGACAACCACCAAGTTATACCATGGGTTACGTTATGTTCCCACAGAAAGTCTACTATGGGTAGGTCAAATTACTTGAAATAAACTATTAAGTAACGAAACATTCAAGCAGAATCCATATTTAAGAGACTAGGCGGATTTAAAAATATGTTAATGCCTATTCGATCTGATTAAAAATAATATTTCAACAAAATCTAATCAAAATTGGTTTATAGACTCTACATTTATGTGGCTCAAACATCCAAACAAATAAATGACGAACCAATTTTCAAGTTAAAGCCAAACCAGGCAACGCTTGGTCAATAAATGTTTCTACTGTGACTAAGGATTAATCCTTGATCATTATTTCAGAAGACAGAAGTGATACATACTGAATGTTCTGACAGCCATAACAATAGTAGGCAAACCGACCTCCCGCCCAATGACGTCATGCTGTGATGATCTAAGAGACGGTGGCTAACACGACCACTCGCTGGGATACACTTGATCAATCGTGGACACTGGGAATAACAGCGGGGGAGGGAAGGTGTCCTGAAACTGCACGTGTTGCATACACACACACATACAGGGGAGTCTGTCAGCACTGGCTCCAAACCACGACAAATACCCCAAGCAAGGCTGTATATCTCTGTACAGTACAGGACTACCATGTGATCATATCTGGCTCTAGTCCACAACAAATACCTCAGGAAAGGCTGTATATCTCTGTACAGTAAAGTACAGTACAACCATGTGATCACCACTGGCTCTAGACCACAACAAATACCCTAGGAAAGGCTGTATATCTCTTCACAGTACAGGAAACCGTGTGATCATATCTGGCTCTAGATCTCGACAAATACCCTAGGAAAGGCTGTATATCTCTGTACAGTACAGTACAACCGTGGGATCACCACTGGCTCTAGATCACGACAAATACCCTAGGAAAGGCTGTATATCTCTGTACAGTACAGTACAACCGTGTGATCCCCACTGGGTTTAGACCACGAGAAATACCCCAGGAAAGACTGTATATCTCTGTACAGTACAGTACAACCGTGTGATCATCACTGGCTCTAGACCACGACAAATACCCCAGGAAAGGCTGTATATCTGTATCTGTACAGTACAGTACAACCGTGTGACCATTGCTGGCTCTAGACCACGACAAATACCCCAGGAAAGTCTGGAACAACCGTGCGATACCTAATACGAGATTGTTCACTCGTCAGAAAATAAACAAAGGAAATGTGTGATTATAATATATTATTTCAATAACTATTACTGTCCATTTTATTATCACATCTCACTACATTTTCTGGTTGTACGCTAATGTACTGTTTACTCAAAGTTTGTAAAGTGATTAAAAAGGTTTCATTTAGATAAGTGTATCTATATTGACCTGGAGAGGAAGTGGGAAACCCTTTACGTAAAGATAGTCCTCAATGCATCCTCCCAGGATTCAAACCTCAATCTCCTCATCATTGTCAGTCCAGTGTATTCACCACAAGACCACTGAAATAACTTAAAGATTTACTGTTTATTTTACTTCTTTGTATCGAATCAATCCTATTCGATTTAAGACATCACCAATAACATTTTTAACATTTTAATTTGAATCAAATGCTTAAAAATTACTAGACAATGATGCCAAGCAACAAAGTAAGCTTAAAAGTTCAAAATGAAACTAAGCGAAATGACAAAGAAACGGAAATTCGCGGATACGGACTCTACCCCACGATTCTCTGTCTCAATCTAAGTAGAAAATACTCTTTGGTAAAATTATTTTAATACCTCAGTTCCTGAGTAAAACTATATTAAATTTTTGGGAGCAATAGAAGAAAGAAGTTAATGTGGCAAAGTTGTGCCTTACATTAAAGTTGGTGGTGAGGAATTGGGCTAGGTAAAGAGTCGAGCTCAGTAGGGTCAAATAGGCCGTGGAGTACACACACGTAGAGTATTGGGACATGGCAATGGACATGGGTGCATCAAGCTGGACCTGCGTCACGATTGTACGCAGATCTCTATCCCAACTGACGGCGTCCAAATGTAAATGTGTTTCGCCGGTTGGAGCTGAGTTTCTGGGAAACTGGTCACATGGCACCAGCACAGCGCGTGGATGCTGGACGGATACCGGATATTGAGGATTCTGTTCTAACTGATCCAATAGGCACCAGCATGTAGCACACGTGACATTGTGCGGGCAACGTATCAAAGTCAGTGGTACACCAGGTTCTGCGTGATGAGGACTACCACCAATACCATTACACCACAACGTATCATCTGCTGCCAGATGATCTTTATCACCGTGTAATGTTCTGTGAGGGGTTTCTGCAACAAACTGGGGTGGATCAGAAGCTCGTCAGTCGCATACTGTGGACTGATGAAGCTTGTTTCACACGTGATGGTATGACTAACTCTCACAACAACCACATGTGGGCACCTGATAACCCGAACACCACTCGAGCTCGTGCCTATCAACAGCGATACCACATCAATATTTGGGCCAGTATTGTTGGGGATACACCTGTGGGCCCCTATTTGTTACCGGATAAGCTAAATTCGCAGTATAACCGTTTCTTCACTGCCTCCATCTTACCTCGCCTGCTTCAGGGTGTCTCATTGCCTGTGCGCCAGGATATGTGGTTTCAATGTGACGGTGCCCCAGCTACAGTAGCCCCATGACTACTTTGGTGCTTACTGACAGCTCACAGCTGACAGCTAAAAGCTTTCAAAAGTTACCAGACCAAATTATATAACCCTACGCCAAACCCTATGATCTGCAAAAACATGTGTTTGGCAGTTGTCACTTCTGATGGTAAAAATTTAGGTATATACCTATATGTTGACTGTCCGAAGTCAGCTGTGAGCTGTCAGTCAACTCCAAACAGGCCATGGGGCTACTGTATCTACGCAGCGATAGTGCGCCGACTGCTACACGACAACTACCCCCACAAGTGGATCGGGCTGTACGGGGAGGTAGGGGGAGGGAAGGGGCCTGTATAATTGGCATCGAGGTCACCAGACACCTCACACCACTAGATTTATTTCTGTGGGTTCACCTAAGCTCACTGGTTTACCTAACATATGATCCTGCCACAATCAGCTGAGGATATTATCCCACGGTTAGATGCCGCTATCAGCGCGGTTGACGTCTCAATGCAAAGCCGCGTGCATCAAACGTGCGGAAAATGCATAGATACGCGCGGAGCAAACTTCGAACGCCTAACGTGAAGGTTCAACAATATTACAGATGATGTAACGTGCTGTGCTTAAAGTGTAACAAAGTACTTTCTATATTTTTACGTAATTTTTCTCAAAAACTAAGGACCTGGCATTTTTACCAAAGACTATTTTCTACTTAGTTTAGGCTAAGTAATCGCGTGGTACAGACCATATCCGACAATTTATGGACACCCTATATATATATACTACATAAACGCCAAGTAACGCCCTAAAATCATATATCTTTGTGCCTGGGAAAAAAGAGTATGATTCAAAAAATGTAACTTGACTTACTAAAGTGTAAAACTAAAAGAAAGCAAATGAACTCATACTACAAGGATCAAATGGAACTTTTCCACCAATAAAGTTGAGTTTGACTAATACTACTTGTACCAAATGCTAGTTCGGCCCAAGGAAAATGTAAATATTGTCTTATCTCATTTTGATCATTTTTTTACTTTTACTTTTTTTCCCTTGGCACCAAAGATATATTTAGTTTATTTGAGGTATTTAACGTGCACTTTCTGAACCAACTGATCGTATCGGCAAACGATATATTCTATGAGGGAGAGTGAAATAGCCAAACAATTTTTCCGGCAAAGTATTTTTACGTACCTTCCGGGGATATCTTAGATGCCACAATCGAGATGGGATTAAATGTTATAAATCCCTTTCAAAAGAAGTTGTACTGCGGATTTTTATCGCTTAAGTAGAATCCATAGACTCTAACTGGGTTTGAAACCACGAACATTGGGTCTGGAGACGAGAACTTTACCCCTAGACCAGTGAGGTCTGCAAAAAACCTATAAAGTCTATATTTCTACTACCTGAGTATTACTAACATTACTATATAGGACTGCCTAGCTATGAGCTGATTAAAAACTGGAAAAATTGAAAATTATTTTGTTTTTGTTTCATTTGAAATAAGTATTTTTTTTTATTCCTCGTGACCCCTTGAATGGAAAATTTGTTGTCATCGTAAGAAAAAAAAAAATCAATTTATTCAATATGTTGATGAATGTTGAAGTTTCATGACCAATGGAATCCCCCCCACCCCCCATTCGATGTCTTAGTGTCTGTATGTTAGTCTAGTGCTGAATCATTCTAGCAAATAAAATACAACATGATACCTACGGTTTTCATAATTTTACCCCAGGGTGTTTTTGGAATCAGATATTCACCCCTTAAAAATAAGGGTATCTATTGAATGGCAAAAATATTAAATAATCAATTTTTAAAAAACCAATTGAAATATTATATGAGATATTATTCAACATATTTCTTAAACTATTTTCTGGGAAATAAATTTTTATGCTCTTGGCGAAGAGAGATTTTTATCTCGACTAGTTTTGTAACAGTACGTATTATTTGATTCATGTTGGCGGAGTGTTTCTGCAACAATGTATATTATTTCATGTCACATTTATTATGAACTATAAATATAATTTAGATTAATGAGCGAGAAGGTATTTGTGGTGAATCGTACCATTTATTTTTTAAAGGTATCTATTACGTTGATTATTTTCAAATTTATTTAATGAAATTGAGAATGTTCACACGAATATTAAATTGCGTTTAAAATGATAAAGGTGGTTTAACCTCAATCCTACGCATATTTTATCAATATTTTTAATATCTTCATTTATTAATAGATTTAGAGAGCTGCTGATTTAAAACAAGCACAGAACCGATATTAGCCACGATTTATTTAAGATAAATTACTCGTCCAAACAAATTCACATAATTCTCTAATAATACTACGAAATTACTGTTTGAAATGTATACGTTTGCTAACTATAAACTAGTTATATACTTAATATTTTTATTTCAAATCCTTTATTTCTCTCTTTGCTGAATTAAATTCATATTTTTATTTTGAATCCATTATCTCTCTTTTTTCTGAGTTAAATTCATATTTTATTTTTCAATAACTCATAGGACCCGCATCAGTGACCGCATGGTCTGAAGTGCTACTCTCGTGTTGGACTAGACTACAGATGAATAGGAGTTCGATTTTCGAATCTTGGTTGGGTGTACTGGGGTTTGTTTTCACAAAATGGTTTTCTACTCCTCCGGCCCCCCAAATTTGGGTACAATTCCTCTAAATATAACCTTACTAATCCCCCAAACCAGGAAATGTAATTAATACATAAGCATAAAACAGGAACTGGTAGTAAAACTCATAAGTTTAAATTACACTATTGTCTTTTTAAAAAACATTTTTCTGAGAATATAATTATTATTTAAGCAGCGATATTACTACTTTACAGTTTATTTAAAAGAAATTTGATAACACATAGTCTTTCTTTGTAAAATATGTCCTGGCAGATCATTGTTTGATAAATTTATCATCTATAACTATCATAAACCAGATGTCCTAACAGCATATTTGGTAAATACATTGAGCTCTTATCGCTGTAATTTTAAGACGCTTGCAGACATTTTAGATACAGCACAAAGATATTTCCACATGTTTATCATTCTATCAGAGAAAAGATAAACTGGAAATGTGGTCAAAGCATTGCTCCTGTGAACGTAGTTTCAGGTGATCATCTACTTAACCACTTAATCACTTATAATCAGACATTCTTCTAACAGTTTACTCCGTAGATAATTTTTATATTCAAGTAAAGTATGATTTTGATAAGGCTATTAATTTCTATATAATTGTTATTTGAACGTTTAAAATAAAAATATTTATATTAACTAAGCTAGAGTCCCAATTAGGTCATAAGGAGATTTTTTTTGAGAGTTATAAAAGTTACTAGTGACACACGATCACATTTAGTCAAGATATTGATCAATGAAGACCATGGTATGTACTTCATTGCAATCCTTGAGCTGATAACCTCACTAAACCACAACATTCCTGGATGTCACACCTTACATCACGAGGATAATGTTGTGAAAGAACACTTGAACTGGGCAAGGCAATAGGGAGATACAAAGAGATAAATAATTCAATTTACATTATTTTATTATTAATAAAGTTTAAATAAACAATGTAAGGACATAACTGAGCCCAAGGCTATTTTCATAAGCAAATTAGGACTGAGAACTAGTAGCGAGCGTCCATATGGTGGGAAGATGAAAATTACAATATTCATAAACAAAATCAATATTTATTATATTCAAGAAATATAAGGTTTAGTAACAACAATGAGGCTCTAGTAAATCTAAGCTAATGGTATCAAATATACATAACTATCCCCTAGAGGGATTTTAGTAGAATAATGTATTCTATGTTAGCAACGCACTGAAAGTATGAAGGATGCCTCCTACTATATTGAAAGGCCATTTACAGCTTGCACACCCAGATAATTATATCTGTTCTCCGTGACAATTGAACACCATAGTTCCATAAAGAAAGTCTCAAACAACGCCTATTACGTCAGCGTTATAAAAGCCCCTATTATACCAAGAGGGAATGAAATTACATGGCAGACAAATTCATCTAAGCTTAGTCCATGAATCGAAGGCGTGAGACAAGAGACAATTGGACCAGGCTATCATCCATATATGAGTTGTACCCACTTTTAAAAGTTGTCAAATCCACCAATATTTTAATAATTGTAGAAAAATTCTGAAATAAAACAATGTTAACTTATCCCCAAGTGCCAAAGGGAATAATGCAAAGCATTAGGACACTAATTGCGTCTGTAAATTTATATTCTAGAAAATATGTATACTGGCTCCTAGGCGAATCAAATAAAAAGTACACTATTTCAGTCAGGGTGCATTGCAAACCTATTCACTGTAATTCTTTTCAAATCAGAGTAGGTATTTAACTTTAGATCTTGTACCATCTCATCGATGTATTGAAATCTTGGTCGTCCTTTTGCATGTCATCCAGTCGTTTTATCCTATGGTATTTACTATGCCCAACCTACACGTCTCTTCGTTCTTTGGTAGCTCTACGCACTATTCTGTTCTCATAAATCCTATTAATGAATAATAAATTATTTATTTTCTGTTAGTATTTGCTGGTATTCTACAACGTCCTTTATCTAACCTCAGTTTCCATTTGGTCGATACATTTCTATCTTCTCTCTAACCCTCAGTGAAACAAGTATTGTGTTCATCAATAAAATCGAAAGTTTCATGACCATTTAAAACCTATTAAGTGGCAAGAGGCTAAGAGTGAAGCATGAGGAGAATTCATCCCCTTTTTAGCTTTAGAGTTTGGCGAAGTTTAAGACTGCCTAGAGCCTCCTTTACTCTGATACCATTTCTTTATTTGTTTGGAGAAACAACAAAGCTACATGACGAGGAAGATGTGGGAGGTGGATGGTTGTTCAGATGTGAAGAAGGGCAAAACGCCAGAAACCTTACCTTATGTTGCTATCTCCACCTATTGCTTCATGTGGACAGTCTGTCGTCCTTCCTAATACAATGGACTGTGAATGCTATTCTTCACCTTATATTGCAGTCTACATGCAAATCAATTGATCTGCTGGAAGATGACAAGATTTACTGGAAGCGGTCTTTCTGATTATTCCTTAAAGCTAAGAAAGGTATTCATAATAACGTTGTAATTTTGTCACCTTTCAAATCCTTTTTGAGTCTTTGGGAAAAGTACAAGGCCAGCCTCGTGGACAGAATAAATCGTTCGGCAGGTAGAGAGGAATTACAAGGCAGTGCACAACAGGCAATGGAGGTGGTTAACAACAGGTGTCTGGTGCTCTTGGAGGAAGCAGTATTGTATTTTTAAGGTCAGGGTTTGCTGGGGTACGGTTCTTCTTGGCCAACACAGTCTGTATGAACCTTGAGGAGCAGAGACTATTTAAGAGAAACCAACCACGACACTCACGTATTTATTGAGGTAGCTTAGACGAACGAGGGCTATCCTACCCCTTATCAGCTCACTGTATTTCAGCAGGTCCTGGAGGCATTGAGTCCGGCAGTGGATGGTCATTTTATGCTCCAGGGTGGCACGGAAAATATTTTCCTTATCAATCTGCTCTTAGTGTCGGTGAAGAGTGATCACGTTATAACCTTGGCTTTTGCGTTTTCTGGTATTGCTTCTACGTTGTTGGAGGGAGTCAATACGGTTCATATTATCGAGACTCTGCAAAAATTGTTTGAAGGTACAGAGAAGGTGAATACTTCTGTTGACTCAGTGATGCACATGAATGACGCAGTCCAGTACCCTGTGAATTTCCTTAACACAGTTAGCCCACCTGGCATCCCAGAATGTGAGCTTCAGTGATATTGATGTGGAACCGGGAACAGCAACGGTACAATACTAAGAGTGAGAGCCCACCATAGGAATGCCATTGAGGGTATTGTGTTCACCAGCTGTTCTCCGGGAGAATTATTTTTCATACCGTTCATCCCACTCATTCCATCTGAGTAACACGTCGTGTTTATTATGCTTGAGTTTTCCTTGAAGATATGGTTTGCATTAGCCATTAATAAATCACAGGAATACTTAATGAAGATGGCTGTGAATGACTTGAGGGAGACTGATTCTCCTCCGGACAGCTCTATGTCACCAGATTCAGAGTTAATACAATCATCAGCCTGGTGATATCAGTACAAGAGTTTATAAATGCCAATGTATTCTACACGAGGCTCTCAAATAATTAACAAGGTGTTAACAAGTGTAATTACGTGTGTTTTTCCATTTCTCCATTCCTTCCTGTCTTTAGCCCATTCCTACAATTTTACTACATGTAGAATACCTTCAATTTTATAATAATTATATAACACCGCATATATATAATTCATTTTTGGAGCATCTGACCTGAATAAAAGAGTTAAAGTGATGAGATTTAATATCACTATTTATAGTGTGTGAAACACTGGCATCTTAACCCCCTTCCCCCCAATAGTAGACTGGTACAAACACTAGTAAGCTATACAATTTTTATTATGTCACACTGAAACTATAGAGTAGTTAAAAGATTAGTTATTTATCAATGAATTTTAATATAAATTATATCAAATATGTTAACGCATAGTCTAAAATTAAAATCAGATTATGACCAAAGGCTTTATATCAGCTTTCTTCCCTTATCAAAATCAATATATCATAAAAGATAATATCGTTTTGAAGGGAGGTGGTCACAAATATGAAATTTCTAGAAAGAAGGAAACTTGAAATGCACAAACCAGAGCTACAACTCATCTTGCACCCCCATCCTCCAACCGCCACCTCTCAGCCACCCTCATAAGCCCCAGTAAAAACTAAGTCTAGGTATAATCTCGCATAAGTTTCCACCACTAGCCCGCCAAACCATTGCTTTTTTTTTCAAGTCTTTCTTCGTTTCTTTCTAGAGGGCAATCTCCATGCCAGTCTTAAGGCCGTAACTTACAATTTTGCCCACCCAGAGCATGAAGTATAAAATCTACCCCCTCCTCCTTCCAGTTTCTTACCCCTCTATTTCCCCTCCTACCACCAACAAGAACTCGTCCTACAGATGTGGGAAAGCATCTTTTTAAAATGTAGCTCTCTTGTTATGATGGGTTGCACCAAGATGGCAAAACTTTATTTTAACATTAAAAAAAAGAAAGTTTTTCCTACTAGTTTTTAAAGGTGGTGGGAAAGAAAAAATAAGGGTTGATGTATGTTTCACCTTTATTTGAAGTGTTTGGTTTATAAATTTTAAACTAGGTTCATTAGATAAAATAGAGAAAGGTGAGGCCTGGATGAATTTCTACAAACGAAGGGGCTGGTCATTCATTAAAATAGACTGTGATTCATACCCCTGTTGAAGTTGTCATAGTTAATAGTTGGGTTGATATGTTGATAAATTTAGATAAAAGAAATATAATCAAGATGATCCAGTAATTATATTGTTTGATATTAATTTTAACAGACAACACAAAGTTCCTCTTGAAATAACATAAGAACAATCTTAAAACTGTAATTTCGGTAAAGTATTAATGTTTTAATTCTTTTAAATAGAACTTTAGGGGTAATTAAGGGGAACGAGAGTTAGGGCTAATAGTTTGTAGTTTTTATTTAAAAAAAAAAAACATTTTTCCCTGAATAAATATACATTTTTTCTTCGGTACACAGTTTTATTTTAAATTTATACAAATATTGGTCACAACATACCTTTTAATATGTACCTTTATAATAGCAGCATTAGACGAGAAACATTTTACATGAAGATCAAAAGTTATTTTTAAATTCCAGGATATCTTTGACCAATATTCAAGAAAAGTTTATATTGCTATGTGTTAAATATTAAATAAATGTTCCTACTAAAGTAATATTTTATTTATTTTTCCAAAATAATGTTGAAACTTTGTGGTGATACTGGCTCTAGCTTACGTTTATCGCAGCACCAATTTAATCGAAATTATTTATTTGAATATTAGTAATATTTATATTTGTATGTTTAAAGTAATATCTGATATTATTGCTTTGCATCATACGTTAATACCTACAAGTGCTATTCTAGTTTATTAACATTCACATTAAAAAAGAAATAATTTAGGGGAAGTTTAGCTTAATTTCTGGGGAAGGAAAGCAGGAAACATAATGGGAATATTATTTTTTAGGGCACCTAGCTTGGAATTGAACCCAGACCTTTTAATCGCCAGCAAATGATCAAACAAATCTGAGGCTATAGCCCGCATAATCACTGATCATGAAGATATTTTTAAGGTCAAACAAATAAAATATATTAATAATATGAGAAAAACATGTATTTGTATGCTTATATACAAATTATAGTTAGAAAATCCTAAACGAGTCGACCATATAGTTTGTTTAAAATTTTAAAATTACATTAATAAAATTAAAGTAACTTAAAGTTCTTGAATTTATAATGACTGAGAGCTTTAGATGCTAGTTTACAAAACCCCTTTTTAACCCTATTAAAGGGATTCAAACTTTATACCTATAAGTAAAAACTATACTGTGACAAAATATGTAAGAAAGGGAAATGTCCATTTTATTTCCGGAAATATACTTTCTTTGTATTTTTAGCAAAAATTACAAACTATTAAAATAGAACAAATGCAATTGAGATGTATTAAGTTTAAAATTTTACTATTAATATTAATTATTTCTAAAGCTTATTACACCATAAAAATTGTTAAATATGTTATATTAAATTTACATCAGTTTTTTTAATTTCTTTTTTACCTTAACAAATCGACAACAGCGCTTTTCGTGGATGAATGAGTCACTAACGCTGGGGACGCTGTAGACTAGATATGTTAGTGATTAAATTAACTACGATTATATGTCCATCACCTCTGGTTCAATCATATAAATTGTTGCCGCAACACTTTGATCAAATCTCCCCAACCCCCTTAGATATGAAATAACTTAATATTTCAAATTTGTAGGAATACAATTTTTTATAAAATAAAACAATAATTTATGAGCTATATATATTCAAATGTACATTCAAATTAAGGTTTGAGACAGTGCGATTTGTTTTTTACGCCTTTTACTGAACCGATATGTTACTCTTCTCTAAATATGTTTCTGTAAATGGTTATATTATTTCATTCATTTACTTTGGTAAAATATGATGCTATCTTTAAATTAAGTTTTGGCAAAAATTTATATAATTTAGTTTCACATATCTCACAAGTTTTAAGTAAATATCTTCATCTTTAGGTAAAGTAATGAGAATACCTTTACGTTGCACTTTACAATTTATTTTTTAGGTATTTCCTACAATTTTTAAGGAATAAATCTTGGCTCGACGTTCACAATCATTAAATTTGACGTAGATCTCCTATGTTGGAAGCCAGAGAAAATGGTTCGTTTTTATGGTTATAACCAATTTCCGGCCAAGCAGGGATGGAAATGTGATCAAAGCTTCTCTTTTCTTGTGAACATGATAGATCAAATTTAAAACTCGGGCCCAACTTTGTTTTGCTTCTTGCCGTGACAGAGCGTTGAGAACACAGAGTAGATTGGGTTGGAGAAATTCTTATTTGGAATTGGTCAACAACTAGATTCTATTAGCGCATTTTCCCTATTCAGTATTTAAACTGAAACTTTGCCATTTTTTACACTATTATACACGTTTAATAATGGTTTGAATTTACATTTTTTTATTTGAAGAATTAGAAGTAGGCCTATTAAATCCCCCATTTCACACATCAATTGTCATCTTGTCGTTAAACTGGATTGCCAGTGAGGCAAAGCTATGTATTCAAATCTCTGTTTGGTGTACTTAGGATGGCTTTTAATAGATAGTTTATATATATATGTATAAGAGTTTTATTGAACTGTGTAAATTAATCTAGTTAAGTGTTTAAATTTTAGGTTTGTAAAATATTAATAATAATACCTAAGCTTAAGTTAAGAAAAAAGCCTAAATGACTGTCACTGACAAAGCAAAGTGTCAAGATTGACGCTTAGAACGCATGGCCACCGATTTGAATATATTTAAAAAATTGGTGTATTTACCAAAATTAAGTCGTTGATACAACAACTAGAGAGAACTGTAGCACTTTAAACAAACTGTCTTCAGTAATGTTGGTGTTAATCTAAGGCACAACCCAAGATTTACAACAACATTCTTATGTTTTGGTTCCGGACACTGTTAGTGTAGTCTGGTCTCGTTCAAGGTAGGCAGGAGATGCAACACGAATAGGATACACTAGAATCGTTTTCAGGTAATGACTGGGAAGCGTATAACCCGAACAGGTAGTAAGACGCGGTGTTAAATAAAAAAAATAATTAAGGTAATGACTGGCAAACACAGTCGGAAGACATGACCATTATATTACAATTGGACTGAAATGGATAGGGTGTAATGAGGTGGACTGGATAGAACTAGCTCAAGATAGGGATAGGGTGTAATGAGTGGATTGAATAGAGCTAGCTCAAGATAGGGATAGGGTGTAATGAGTGGATTGAATAAGAGCTAGATCAAGATAGGGATAGGGTGTAATGAGTGGATTGAATAGACCTAGATCAAGATAGGGATAGGGTGTAATGAGTGAATTGAATAGAGCAAGCTCAAGATAGGGATAGGGTGTAATGAGTGGATTGAATAGAGCTAGATCAAGATAGGGATAGGGTGTAATGAGTGGATTGAATAGAGCTAGATCAAGATAGGGATAGGGTGTAATGAGTGGATTGAATAGAGCTAGATCAAGATAGGGATAGGGTGTAATGAGTGGATTGAATAGAGCTAGATAAAGATAGGGATATGGTGGAAAGAGGTGGGCTGGATATAATTAGCTCAATATAAAGATAAGGTGTAATGAGATGGGCTGGATATAACTAGCTAAAGATAGGGGTAGGTTGTAATAAGAAGGACTGAATAGAATTAATTATATTATATAGGAATATGTGAGTTACTGTAAGAGCGGCAAAGGAATTTAAAGTTTCTAATACCAACATTATGTAAGTTTCACCTGTTTCAATCCTAAAACAAGTAGAAGTTAAATCTTATACAATATTGGTTTCACCTGATATTCATGGATTGAAGAAAGCCTATGTTTTACTGTATCTTAAGCTGTGTATAAATTAGTCATGTGTTGACAGAATATAATGGTGGAAAATGACTGTTTAATACCGTAGTAAAACAAAATAATCAACGTAAAAGGTTAAAAATAGGTCCTCTATTTCAGATTTATATAAAGTTTTATACATTTAAAAGATCTGATTTACTTTAAAAGCAGTTTGTTATTTTAAAATTTTGTTTACGGTATATTGAAGGTAAAAGGTATCAATATTTTCCTACATTATCTAAGGCCTTTTATTCTAAGTTTTTCACCAAAAAAAATAAATTAATTGTTGAAATTAGCCTATTATTAAATATAGTTCATGGGAACTATATCAGTTCTGCGAATAAAGTAAATTTTGAAGTACATAACAAATAAATTGACTTAATCTGGGTTTTAAAAGAACATTCTAAGTTAATTAGGAGTGTTTTATTAATTTTTATTCTTAAAAACTGCAATCTCCATCTGAAATACTGATGAGCGAGGATATTTTCCTTCAATAAAATTGTACACTTTTTTACTTAGATTATATTTTCCGTGTATTTAAACTTAATAGGGCATGGATGAAGGAGTAAGGGATGATGGTACAGTGGACTCTGCATAGTTCGAACATGAATGGACCAGGAAAAAATTCGAACTATCCAAAATTTGAATTAAATAAGTTTTTTAAGAAGAATTCCCTATTCCACTTACTTTATCACAATTACTCTTTCTGCAAAAGTTAATTATGATTTATAGGACTGTGGCTTGAACAGTGACATCACGATATATATATATATATATATATATATATATATATNATATATATATATATATATATATATATATATAAACACTACTATACAGTATGTATTAAACAAAACTAAAACTAAACCAAAACTAAGCCATAAAACAAAATAAGCTCACACGTCACTAGAATATCACTACGACCGAACCACTCTAGAATTAGGAAAACAATACTGCACACTACATTACAACTTACGAAAAGTTCGAATTACCAAAAGAAAATATGAACCACACACGATTTATTAACATTATTTTTTTAAATACAATATTCACAGGACCGGGTGAAAATTTTTAACTAAAGATGATTTCAAATTACGAATATTCAAACTAGTTAGGTTCTACAGTATAGGGTTTTGAATAGAGCAAAAAAGTAAAAGTTATTTATCTCTCGGTTTTTACTACTAGATATGTTTTGTTACTACCTAAAAGTAGTAGTTATCTAATAAACTAATGGAATTTAGAGAAACGTTACCCGAATTTTCGTTGAGAAAGATTGGAAAAACAATTTGAAAATAAACACCCTCAGAACGCCCACCTATATTTAAACCCCAATCTCCCCTTCATTGGTAGTCTAGTCCATTGCAAAAGTGATCCCTTAGTCAATGCAGCCACTGAAGCGGGTAATCTAAGGGTAGGTAGAGACTGATAATGACTGCCTTAAATAAGGGTATAATGCAAAACATATAGGCTAAAGCCTGTCGGCGCATGCGCATATGATGTTTTGACCCGGAAATTCCCCAAGAGTTTCGTGTTCAATATTAGCCACAGTAGCTATTATTGGTATTGCTTTATTTTTAACAAAACTAATTAATTACCTGATCTTAATATTAACCACGTTTATGTGACAGATATGACCAAGTTAAAATGAAAAGTAAACCCACTCGTATTTGTGTGGTGGGAAAGTTGGAGATGTTGCTAAATATACATTCAGTTAATTCACGTAGGTTTACAACCTTGACTTTATAATCCCCAGAAAACTAAACATAGACATGCTTAACATTCGGACCATGTGTCTATTGATGTTGGTGAGCATTTTATTATTCTCTTTTAGTATAAAATAAAGTATTTTACGTCAACCTCCATTACCGTTCGACTGTAGTATATAATTCGCACTGGTTGGCATGAGGGCTAAAGAGTCAGGATATTTTCTGAGGAGTTTTGGTAGAGATTTAACTGGTATGACTTAGGAGTTCACGGGATCATAGGTTGAATTGTATTCTACTTTTGGTATGTTCATCGGCGTGCCTACAGGGGTGGGGGGCAGAAGTCTATGTCCCCCTTCAACCCACCGCCCGCTGATGTTGCTTCAAATTTGTTTTTAATGACGCAAATAATTTAGGAAATAATTTCTTGCGTGGGCTATCAATGCATTTAACTTTAATTACAATTTAAAAAAAAATAGCTCTAAGACTACTATACGAATCTAATGTAAAAATTCAGGGGAGGATTACTCCAAACAAATTAAAGAGGCATATTTTTTTTTAATATTCTGGGGTGTGAATTATCAATAGCTTTTAGAGGCGTCTTATATTTAAAAATAATCCAGGTTAAGAACAAACCAAATATTTTTAGACATATTATTTTCTTAAAAATATGTCTCGACGATGACCACTCTAAATATCCTCAAAGGGCATGAAAATTTCAACAATTTATAACCAGAGGGTCTCGCTTCTTTTGAGTTGAAATTTTGAATTATTAAAAACCACCCCTTTTCATTTCAATCTCTTAGGACTTTGATTTAAAACAATCTCAGGATACATCTTTCCAGTTCAAATTCTTTGGAAATACCGAAAAACCACCTTTCTTCACCCAATAATTGGTTGAGTTTTGAAAACTAGCAAAACACTATGGCCTTCTTAATAAAAAAAACATACCTACTAAGTTACTTCTTTCCAGCTCAAGTGGTTTGAAAGAATCAATTGAACCTTTAAAATAGTTCCAACTACAATTTCCTACCCTTAAGGGCTGAGTTTCACAAAACCCTTTCTGGATACCTACACTCAGAAAGGAGCAATCTTGCCAAATTTGAAGATTCAAGGTCGAGGGTTTCAGGGGATATGTTGATGAGTGAATGAGTCAGGGATTTAAAATGTATGTGTGTGTGTGTATATATATATTAAAGTGCGGCAGAAGGGAGTGCAGGTAATTTTACAGTTCTGATAGCATTATATTTTTATGGCCAAAATAAACCAAATATTTCTTCAGTAGCAATATAGAGAGTAGTTTTCTGCACATGCTAATATCAACAAATATTGAATATCTGTCAAGGCTGTCCTGTAATTTTGTCAAAATTTTTAAATAAAGAGAAACAGTTTTGTCAAAATTCCAGGACACCCTTGACAGATATTCAAGATCTGTTGATATTAGCATGTGCAGAAAACTACGCTCTTATGTTGCTACTGGAAAAATATTTGATTTATTTTGGCTAACACATTTCAATTCTATAAAAACTGTAAAAATATTTTCGCTCCCTTCGGCCACACCTTAGGAGGTGAGGGGATAATTCATACTATGCTTTCTGGTGTAAAACTATAGAAAGCGAGGTATATTGGTGAAATTCCCGTTCCAAACCAGTTCCCCTCCCTCAAACGGAAATACCTAGGCACGCCAGTTGGTATGCATGAGCCCACATCAAGCTGGTATGTGTGATCTGTATAGTTGGGTGACAGATCGTCTGGTCCACAATCAGTGATACCTCATCTACGCTCTCATCGAGATTATCTTGACGAGACACTCGGCGAGACTGTACGAGCTGAGGGAGAACGAGAGCTGCTCTCTAACTCTCAACGAGACGATCCAAGCGAGACACTCGTTACTCTCCCCCTTGGTGTTCATTCACAATTGAGTGACCTTGTGGTCTAGAGGTAAGGTGTCAGATTCCTCTGCTGGTGGTCCAGGGTTCAATCCTTGGTCTTAGCACAGATTTATCTGCTTGTCAAACCCTTCCTTCATCTATGACAAGACGTGTATTGATCATATGTGGAATATGTGGAATTAAGTTCCCTTCTTAACGCCCCCAGCCCTCATCCATAAATATTTAATAATACGTACAGTTCTGCACCCTGTTAGTCAAGGTTGAACCTCTCGAGTGGTTACGTGCGTTATTCTTAGTTATTCAATCGTAGCGATATTCTTGTGACGTGCAAGATCTTTTTGTTTTGTATTGGTGTTTAGTTTTTGTTTATTTTTAGTTGTGATTGGTACATACTGTACAGTAGTGTTTGTATGTGTGAGTGTATCGTGATGTAACTGTCCAAGCCACAGTCCTATAAATTATTAACTTTGTTCGAAAAAGTAGTGGTGATAAAGGAAGTATAAAAGGGAATTCCTTCTAAGAAACATATGTAATTCTAATGTTTGGATAATTCGAATTTTTTCCTGATCCTTTCGAGTTTGAATTATCCAGGTTCCACTAATAGGATTATTGAAAACAAAAAGGTCGAATTTAAAAAAGTTTAGATTCTTACATCTAATTTAGAAAATATTAGAACCTAAGTTAAATATATGTAATAGTTTAAACCCAAAGAGGTTGTACACTTGGGAACCAAAATTAATTTTTTTGCTAAACAATGGCTTACGGTAAAATAGAAAATATCCCACTTTGTTCTTTTCAATTTGGTCACGCTCTCGGTGGATACGTAATCTGTACTTACAAAAATTTATATTAACTCAAAAAGGGTATACTTAATTATGAAGGTTGAATTCAGATAAACGTAAGCATGTGTGTGTCAAGAGAGAGTGGGAAACCATTAATAAAAACAAGCGGGCCTAGTCGGGATTTGAACTCGACATTTAATTAACAGTTTATATTGATTTAATAAAAGTGACTGTGAATGTGAGAGGAATGCCAGGCCTCCACCGTGGTTCGGATTCCACGTTAAACTGTAGGTCCTCCATTTCATCTCACAATCACCCTACCATTACACATTAGCGTAAGTGCGTATAGCCCGAACGGGTAGTAAGACGCTGTGCTAATAATAATAATAATAATAATAAAAGTGACACCTTATACTAATTAGCCACTTTTAAAGTATACTAAACTGACAATAAAAATATAATATTATAATTGTTTTTAAGGAAATGGACACGTATTTAACCATCATTATTTAATTAAATTAGAAATATAATGGATATGGTTGAGTTTATCCCCACCCTCACCTCAATGGGGAGAAAAACTAATCATATCTCGGTGAGGTATGGATGCCATAAATCTTCATTGGAGTAATGGCTACCGAAAATATATGAGAATATATGTGGTCATAATATCAGCTCATCAATTCTTTAGTGTACTCGGATTGTATATGAATGAAATAGAGTGGAGCATACCAAAGAAGTAACCTCCTTGCTCGTACACGAAGCATGCCACTCGGGCTGGTTAGTGTACTACATGTGAGTACAATATCTGCACCAAGATCCCTCTTGTTTATATTTTTATCTGCCCCCGAATGCTGGTAAGTTTACTTTAAATTATTCCTTTCTTATCACTATCTAAAATGTTTGATAAAGTTGTATAGCCTATATCGGTAATATATATTTATTGAGCCACACAGTAGAAGTTCAAGAGTAGAGGTTCGTCGACAGAAGCTTAGGATATAAGATAAGACTTATGTAAGTAGATCATGAAAGATATGTACAAAAATAATTCATGGATTAAACAGTTAATAGGTTGGTAGATGTATTAAGTGAAATTACCAATCACAAAAATGTATCATTTAAATATAATTTTGGTGAAGAAACATAATGTAAGATATGAACATTTATTAACAATAATTATAATACATCATCAATTAAAATATAAATCTCAAATGAGTTGATGAAATGTCGAAAATATAAGCTGACACATTAAAACATTAATACAAAAATATAAAAAAATAGTGTTTATAAACAATTTTCTTAAATCCGGATATGTTGATAAATAAAATAATAAATATTAGGTTAACATCTGCCAAACTGCCAAAGAATGTATATGAAGTGTATGTAATGTAGACTAATCTAAGTCTTATCTGTGTTTCTGTACCCTTACTCCTTTTTGATATCCAGCACTAGATAGATGTTGGATTACTTCACTCCAACATTATACATTTTTGTGCTTGGCAATTTCACTTAATACATCTACCACTCTATTTATTAATTGTTTAATTTATAAATTAATTTATGTATATATTTTTCCTGATCAACTTATATTACAGCCACTCCTTACTTTGAACCATTTTTAGAAGTTTTTTTTTTTAAATGTTAGAAGCTTTGCAGTACAGCAGATCTGAAGCTTAATGTCACGATTTATATCTTAATAGAGGAGACTAGATATCTTGTAACCGATATAAATAATCACCATTAGAGCAAACTGACACACGTAGGTACCATGTAGAAAAACCACCATTGAATAAAATCTGAGGGCATCCTCGGAGACCAGCGGACCTCCACTTGGGTATCGACCCAGGTCCTATTATCTATAATACAGATTGCTAGAACGATGGTCTAACTTCTAGTCTATATATTACTCTAGACATGGTAATCATCACATTAACAGCTTATACTTCTTTCATATACATCATCCTGCACTTTTTCCGATAAAACCCCTTAAAACCAAAATTTTGGATTCACTCATTTCAATCTTTCTCCACGAACATCTTTTACAAGAATGGAAGATGAGGCTGGCCACTAGATATTCACTTAAACTATGTTTAAGGATTATAAATATAGAAAAAGAATAAATGCAAGTACACTTGCAAGGAGGAAGATAGATAAACAGTTTTTTAATTTTAAAAAACCCTACCCTAAAGTCCCCCAGAGATGATTGCCATTCTAACCTTACCAGGATACACACATGGGTGTATGGTTAGTAATACAATCTGTACAAACCACAAATTAAATAATAATGGCTGAGATTGGTTCTTAAACGTATCTTTTATATTCTAATATGAATTTTAGCTATTCACGATCAAAACCCGATTTTCATTTCATTTCATATTTTTTTTATCACAGACGAATCTAATAAGTACATTAACTTTCTTCATCACATCTTCTTTGTAGAAAGGCATATTTTGTCGGTCATTTTTGCACATTTTAGAATCTAAAGTCATATTTTATTGGTTTGAAATATTTTTGAGTGATTTTTAGTAATTATTTAGCCTTTTTAAGGAATTTTCAGTAAATTTAAGGTATTAATGTTGAATGAGTTTATTTTAAAATACTATCTATACTTTATAAATATTAAACATTATATGTATTCACCTCAAAAATGTCAGAATGAGAAAATAATTTAATCACTGAAACATGTACCCTCTTGCCTTCTTTGGTTGTAGAATACACATTCCTGATGATACACTGCAACTGTGAAGCATATATTAGTAAATAATATTATATCTAACAGAATGATGGAGATTAGTTGTAGAAGGCTTTGATCCCACATAAGACTATATATTTGTAGTTTAAAATTTTGTAAAAGGGCGTTCTTGAGTTAGATGCATTTGATTACTAGGAATTTTTGTTCATATTTTTAGGTTGTGTATTGAAATTTTGAAGTCATTTTTTTTAGAAATTTTAGATCATACCATAGGTCATCTTATAATAATTTTTAGGCTACACAATATTAGCCCTGATCGTTAGTATTTGATTTTGTACAGTCCATTTAAATAATATAATGTTTCACCCCTGAGTATACACCCTTGAAAGATGAGCCCTGATCGTTACTATTGACTTGGTACAGTCCATATTAATAATATAATGTTTCACCCCTGAGTTTACACCCTTGAAATATGAGCCCTGATCGTTAGTATTCACTTTGTACAGTCCATGTCAATAATATAATGTTTCACCCCTGAGTATACACCCTTGAAAGATGAGCCCTGATTGTTAGTATTGACTTTGTACACTCCATATTAATAATATAATGTTTCACCCCTGAGTTTACACCCTTGAAAGATGAGCCCTGATTGTTAGTATTGACTTTGTACAGTCCATGTCAATAATATAATGTTTCACCCCTGAGTATACACCCTTGAAAGATGAGCCCTGATCGCTAGTATTGACTTTGTACACTCCATATTAATAATATAATGTTTCACCCCTGAGTTTACACCCTTGAAAGATGAGCCCTGATTGTTAGTATTGACTTTGTACACTCCATATTAATAATATAATGTTTCACCCCTGAGTTTACACCCTTGAAAGATGAGCCCTGATTGTTAGTATTGACTTTGTACAGTCCATGTCAATAATATAATGTTTCACCCCTGAGTATACACCCTTGAAAGATGAGCCCTGATCGCTAGTATTGACTTTGTACACTCCATATTAATAATATAATGTTTCACCCCTGAGTTTACACCCTTGAAAGATGAGCCCTGATCGTTAGTACTCACTTTGTACAGTCCATGTCAATAATATAATGTTTGACCCCTGAGTTAACACCCTTGAAAGATGAGCCCTGATCTTTACTATTGACTTGGTACAGTCCATGTCAATAATATAAAGTTTCACCCCTGAGTCTAAATACTCAAAATATGAGCCCTGATCGTTACTATTGACTTGGTACAGTCCATGTCAATAATATAACGCTTCACCCCTGAGTCTAAATCCTCAAAATATGAGCCCTGATCGTTACTATTGACTTGGTACAGTCCATGACAATAATATAACGTTTCACCCCTGAATCTAAATCCTCAAAATATGAGCCCTGATTGTTATTATTGACTTTGTACAGTCTATGTCAATAATATAATGTTTCACCCCTGAGTCTAAATCCTCAAAAGATGAGCACAGATGTCTTTTCCATCCAATTACTTCAGACAACATTTCTTGGAGCACTGCGGCTTTCCTTGGTGAGACAACTTTTCACCAAATTACTTTTCTCCCAATAGAAAGCAAGAAGGTAAAAGCTCCCCCACCTCCTTTTTTTAGAAAAAAAGATAAATTAAGACCGTCGTGGTTTTCCACAAACTAATATTCTAAGTGCTAACATACTGTTTTTTAAATCAAAAAACATGCTCGGTGTGAAACTTGCATGCTCTTTGCTAACATTACATACATATTAATGGTGCTACCTATTTGAAGATTATTTTAGCATCATGGTATTTAATTTTTACAACTAACAATTAAGGATATACGTACATGCATTAATTACACTAATTAGTTAATGATGAGGAAAGTTAAATTAATATGGAGTATACTCGTATTTGTGTGGAAAGATAGGGGGAAAACGTTTATAAAAAAACCTTCACTTAACCCGACAACGATTAGAAATTTGCTATTATAGTCACAACTTAGAACCCGCGACCACCTAAGTACGTATAACGGTATTGATGATTGTAATTCTAATTAATCCTAATTATTTTAAAGGTTTAGTTGTGAAATGTGAATCTTTTAAAAATTACCTGTATTTGTTTGAGGAAGATGAGATCTATCTTTCTCATACTATTACTTTAACATATGTCAGAATGTGATATTTATAGTTAAACAGCATTGAAAACAAGCGGGAATCACCTTTTCATAATGTTTTAATATCAATTATTGAACTTAAAATGTAAGGTCATAGTTTAATAGGATAATGTTGGTGTGAGCAAATTTCAAAATAACAAAATAGTTCTCTAAGACAGTAAGATAATTGGGTTGCCACGGGCGTTGGTTCGCATTTTCTTTAAAATTATTTATTAAAAACAAAATATAATATCATAAAAGTTTGTTGTTAACTAATACTAACTCTTATTTTAATATTAGTAATGATAAAATCCATCTTTATTAACAAAGAGAATAGGGTAATTTGGTATTATTTTTGTATGAAATGAAAAATAAATTTACTAAAGAGAGGTTCTTCTACTTTAGTCTTGTTGGAATGTTCAAGTTAGCACAAGCTACCCTGATTAATTAGTTTTTTATGACATAGATTATCCTTAGGGTCTACTAAATAGTATGTAATGATTAGGAAAATGACAATCACAACAATATAATGTGAACAGTTATTTACAGGCATATTCCCTAAATTAGTCAACAGCCTACTTAATTATATTAAGAAGATTTAAGAACAAACAAACAATAGAAACATTACAACAATTATTAATTTTTTCAATCTTTTTACTCACTTGCAAATAAACTAGATACAAAAATTACTATCTAGTAACCAGTAGTAAGTTTCTTATTTTATGGGAGGTTTTATTCTATTTAGGTGTATATGCAC